>JXCR01148596.1:369835-383969 GCA_002079205.1 Phalaenopsis hybrid cultivar | reverse complement strand
TTTTTTTCTAGAACCTTGGCCATGGAGAAAGAAGAAAGAGGGAGGGTGGAAGCCCTTCTTTTCTCTCTTCAATTCGACTCGAGGAGCAGATAACTGAAATCCAGCGGTCAGACTGTCTTGAACTCCGTTTTCTCCTGATTTGTGTTGCGGCAGGAGGAAGATGCTGGAGTTGTTGGAGTTTCTTGTTTCAAATTCACTCCCTACTTAAGGATTTGCTGTGTTCGTCTTGTCATGGCCAAACGAGTCTATCAAGCTTGGAAAGGGAGCAATGTAAGAATCTTGCACTTTAATAACTTCTGAATTCGCTGCTCCATGAGATTTAGGACAGAGTTACTAAAAAGTGTCTGTTGACTGAACTTGGTTTGACTGATTTGGAGGCTCCCATGGGGGATTAGCATGCCGTGCTTCTGTGTTCGGGATTTATGATAATTTTTTTTGTGCATGGTGTGCTTTATCTTGGTAGAATTGACCGCCTGGAAACATGTAGGTTTTATCCTTAATTGTAGGGACCGATGTGGTTTGGTTGTTGCCAGTTGATTCTTTCGTCTAATTTTCTTGTTTAGTTACTTCTTTGGGATTTAATTTGTTGTTTGATTGCTTAATCTGGTTTTTCTGGCTTCATTTTGGTTGTGATAGCACATATGGTTTATGAACTTTCTTTGTTGTTAGAGAAGCAGTTATACTAAATGTGCTTAAAAGTTGTTTTTTGGTCATTATCATCCTATGCATAGTACAAAGTACCAGTTAAATGGAGTATGACTGGGCTGGGTTACTTNACATATGGTTTATGAACTTTCTTTGTTGTTAGAGAAGCAGTTATACTAAATGTGCTTAAAAGTTGTTTTTTTTTGTCATTATCATCCTATGCATAATACAAAATACCAGTTAAATGGAGTATGACTTGGCTTGGTTACTGGAATTTCAATTGCTTCTCGTAGTTAATTCTACAGACTTATATTGGGGAAACCTAATCTTTGTAGTCTATTTTGTTACATGCCTTATACAGTTTATGTAACTTTATAAAAGCTGTACTCATGCTGCATTGATGTAGTCTGTCTAATTTATGCTGAAAAAATAAGAAGTTAGAGGAATGAGGGGCTAAAAATAGGAGTTAGGATTTAATAGTGAAGGAAGAGACTGAGAAGATGCGCCTGAAAATTAGGGAGAGGATTATAAGAAAATTTTCTGCTATAAAATCTCTTCAGTGTTTCAANTAAAAGCTGTACTGATGCTGCATTGTTGTAGTCTGTCTAATTTATGCTGAAAAAATAAGAAGTTAGAGGAATTAGGGGCTGAAAATAGGAGTTAGGATTTAATAGTGAAGGAAGAGACTGAGAAGATGCGCCTGAAAATTAGGAAGAGGATTATAAGGAAATTTTCTGCTATAAAATCTATTCAGTGTTTCATTTCTTCTCCATTTTGGCTTTTTAGTATTTTGCCATTTGGCAAGCATATTTGAATTTTAAAAAATTAATAATTAAAATAATATTAAAAGTATCAATAGAAGTTGGATGATTTCAAAGGGAGATACCTGTAAAAGCTATTAGCTATTGTATTCATTTTAGAATAAATTTATTACTGCAGTCCTTGTTTAACTTTGAGTTTGAAGCAGACAAACTACATCCACTCTGGCCCTGGACATAGTACACGTAATATCTATTGGAAACTTGACTGCGTGCAAATGGCAATACTATCTTCATCATCATTAGATCCTAATAATTTTGGTTAAGCTTTGCGAATTTCTTCTGATATAAAGGAATTATTTAAAAGTATAAAGCCACTAGATCTCTACTTGAAAGAATATTAAATATTGAAATTACAATTTCTTAGATTTTATGCAAATATCAATGACCCTGGAATCAGTTGAGACGCCTTATTGAATTTCTATGATTCTTTAAAACCTGCTGTATTTAAATTATGCTCACATCAATGGTTGATATTTGTGATTAATGATTTTGAGATTTAGAATTATCTTTTTATTGAATATTAACTTTTATTTGGAGAATGAAAGCAGGGTTGACTTTCTCATGAATGTAAAAATTTTTGTATTTGATTTATGCTAGAATAGAAGTTATTAACCAAGTTCTGCATCAACTATAAAATAGTTCAGATTTCCACTTGTCTAATGTGAGAGTAGTTTTGATGGATGGAAGTTACACCAAAAATAATGCATTTTGCATGTTAAGGACTAGGTTGTAATTCACCTTCCAAAGCAATTTCAGCATAAACGCATCATCCAAAGCAAGGGATTGCCATATGATATGCAACGAATGTGAAGTGAACATTATTCATTGGACTGCCAAGGAAGGTGTTTGTCCATGCATATATGATTTGAAAATGGGCTGTACAAGACTTATGGAACTAATAGGAAAAAAATTCATCAACTCGAGCAATTTCCCAAAAGTATCCTTTCATAATCTTATGCTTGTAGTAGTGTGGGAATACTTCCAAATTAGGCTTTCTGACTTTTGAACTTTGTGAAATTTTGTTATCAAGAATTGTGTTGTTTTGCACTTGACCTTAGGCTCAATTCTTTTTCGATTTACGTGCTTCTTCAATTACTCTACGTGGAGTTTTTTTAGGATTTTGAATATTCTAGAAATATTTATCTCCTCTTATTTCGTGCATACTCTAGTTGGCTAGGTTTCTTAGAGGATTTGGAAGACTTGACATTGTATACGAGAATAAGGTTTTCAATTTGACATAGTTTTTGTGTGGTGAGATTCTTGGGTTTCTTCTTTGTGCATAAGTGTGTTTGGATTTTTGAAAAAAGGTTAGGTGTGTACTCTTATGTTTACACTACAATTATAACTTTTTTGTCAGTTAATTGGATCCTCCCACCTCTTTTATGGACGTAGGCTTGTTTGAAGTTAAAACATGTAAAACTTGGTATGCTATCCTTTTCTTTTGCATTTACCTTGGGTGTATTGTTATCAATCATGGCTATAGCTTCATTTTAAAGTCTTTTGGCATCTCTTATTACAATAAATTAATATTAGTTTGTAGTTCTAAAACAATGACTTCGAAGTTTGAGATTGAGGAGTTTGATGGGTCAAAGAATTTTGACCTCAAGTTAAATAAGATTTGTGTGGTTCTTGTCCTACTAGATTTGATAACAACACTTATAGGATGTTAGATGATTCAAAAATGATGAGTGAAGGCTAGGTAGTGATGGATGAATTGCACTTACAAGGTCCCAAATTTGTTTGTTGGATGAGGCCTTGAAGGAGTCAAAACCTAAAGGTTTATGGATAAAGTTAGAGTTATTGTTAGCTTTTCCAATAAACTCTATCAAAATTAAATGTTGTATTTGTTGCTTATGCAAGAAGGTATGCTAATTAAGTCACATCAAAATCAATATTTAGTCTATTTATGATTTGTGAAATGTTGATGTAATTGTAAATGATAAAGGTTGAACTTTATTATTTTTGTGTTATTAACTTTCTCTTATAGGTTCTTTTGTGATATTATGTTGTTTAAAAGAGATAACAATTACTTAAAAGTTGTGATGAATTATTTTTCGTTAAATAATGTGACTTGCAAGCCGGTTTCTGTTGATAAAGAGAATCATCACGAATGATTGCTCATGAGGGGATAGCAATGGAGAATTGGTCTACATTTAGAATCAAGTCTATTGGCAAAAATAAGATTTATTTTTATTGTAGGAACGAAATTCACATCAAGAGAGATTATACGGCTTTGAAGAAAAGATAAAAGTTATAATGTATGAACCATCCGAGAACAAGAAATAAGATGCAAACACAATTAATATAAATTATGGTGTTGTTCTTTTTGTGACTACTGATTATACGCATAATGATTATTGAGTACTTGACACATCATTGTCTTTGCATATGCATCATGGTTGTTGTTTTATTTCTAATTTTAAAGCATGCAATTGGCATGCATATGTAGGAAATAATGGTATAGGACTGTAGGCTTGGGCTTTTTGTATTGGGAGTTTGGGACACATAATTGAGGTGGTACATGCGTTTTTTGAGGATGCTGAGATCTTTATGCTTTGTAGGGTGAGAAGACAATCATATCATTGATATTAACATATGCATGCACATATTCAATTTTAAAAGTATTACTTTTTAGTGCAACATTTGTGCTATGGAAGTCTATCACATGTATTTAGTATGTGGCTTTTAGGTCTGACCAATTTGCATGATGCTACAAGCTTTAGATCTTTTGGTGGTTATAATGGTTGGTTTGGAAAAGAGATGCAAAAGAGATTTTAATTTGCCACAGCATTGAGTGAGGGGGAGGGGGCTGAGAATTATTCAACAGATTTAAAGCGAATTCCCAAAATATCATTGTATAATGCTACACTTGTTGTAACAATAAGAATACTTATGAATTGATATTTTTGATTCTTGTGTTTTGTGAAATCATGTTCTTGAGAATTACACCATATGATATATGACACTTGGTCTTAATAGTTACATTTGGATCAATTCTTCTGATATTTCAGAACTTTACAAGCCTTGCTCTTTCTTCATTTTTTGGGAGGTGTGAGCTCTTTAGAGGAATTGGAAGAGTTGATGGTGTATGTGATAAAAAATTTCTTATTTGAGATAATCTTTGTGTGATGATATTCTTAGGATTCTTTCTTGTTTTGAATGAGTATACTTAGATTTTTGGAAAATGCACTTTGTGAGTGCTTATATTTTGTGCACCACAATTTTAATTTTGTTTGTGTATTAAATTGCTAATGGATATATGCTTTGTTGTAGCCATGCCACATATATGTGTCTTTTTGGTTATATGTTTACTTCACTCGCATCATTCTCAATCTTGGTTGTTGCATCAATTTCAATTTTTTTGATGCCTCTAGTTAAAATATAAAATACTATGTTATGGGATTGTGTGGAGTAGGAGTGTAATTATTACCGAATAAAGAGAGAGGAGTCCTTTGCTTTGTTCTTGTGAACCATGCCCTTTAAAACCTTGAATGCTTCTGAATGTGTGCCCTAAGGAAAAGGGGAATGGATCACATTGAGTATTCTAGCTGATAATTGGATGCAAGGAGAGAGAAATGTGAAGAAAAATCATTCTGTTTTTTGTCAAGAATAATTTTTACATTTTTGGCCAATCCATATCTATCTTCATTTCCAACTAAATGCATTTATTTAAAATCTTTATTTTAACTAATTTGTATCCTGTCAAAATGCGGATAACTAGAGCTTAATTCCAAACACTCCATTGGATCCCTCCTTAAAGGGCAACAAACTATTTAGAAATAATTCGAAAAATTAGAAACATACTATTGGCCTTTTATTGATTTGCTCTTCATAAACTTCTTTCTCATCCTAATTTATTCATCCACATCTAATTTTGAATTTCAATTTTGCTCTTTATTCCTACCTTCATTTTTTATTTGCAAATCTATTCTTCTAAGGTTAAGCTTTCAATTTATATTTTTGTTGAGAGCCTCTTGAATCATGACTCTCCATTTTATGCTCTTTTTTTTACAAATGCAATTAATCTCTGAGCAATGATAGCTTAGAAATAAGGTCAATAGAAAGATTGGTACAAAAGTGAAGTCCTCTTTTCTTCTCCTTTGAAGCATTTCATAAAAATGAGTTGTATACCTTGAACCCATCAAACCTATCCCACGCCATTCTGACCTCTTGGGTACATGTTAGATATATTTTGGACCATAGTCTTTGGTATTCTATGATACTTTCTCTATACTACTCTTAGATCATGTCCATATCTCTTGAAATCTTATAGAACTTCTTTTTAGCATTCAAGAAGTAGATCAACAAGAAGTAATCT
The DNA here is from genome assembly GCA_002079205.1 of Phalaenopsis hybrid cultivar. Lineage (NCBI taxonomy): Eukaryota > Viridiplantae > Streptophyta > Magnoliopsida > Asparagales > Orchidaceae > Phalaenopsis > Phalaenopsis hybrid cultivar. The sequence continues at coordinate 378,185 of JXCR01148596.1, read as the reverse complement.
TTGTTTGTCTTCATATGCTTGCTCTCTTTGTAAGATAGTTCTATTTTTCCTTATGTTTTTTTGGTGTTACCTTCTTTACAAAAGTCTTTTAATAAGGTTGCAAATGATTCAAGTAGAGTTAAGGCAAAGGCAGTTTGTGCTCGAGTTTGTTTACCAAAAAAATTATTAAGCTCAACTCGAACTTGATTCAAACTTTTATAATAACATTCCATTTTTGGCTTACATAAATTCTGGCTTGTTCGAGCTTGGTGCTTAAACTCAGTTCATTTTATAATCATCGAGTTTTAAATGAGTGGCTTGTTTAGAAATATAATTGAATATTTTCGAACGTGAATAAATCAAGTTCATTAAGCTTCAAACATAATAATATTATTTTAAAAGCTCTGAAAATTATTTTAAAAATTCCCTTTGATATAATATCCCATCAACATGAGTGTAGTTAAGCTGAATAATAATGTATGCCCACCCATTAGGCGAGTTACAAGGTTAGTGCCATGCCCTTACTCCTTTAGTAAACCAACATGAATCCTTAGCATTTCTCCAAGCATCAAGGCAGCTTAACTTCACTCACATCTGCAAGTCTAGAAGGGTGGTAAATGTGAATGAATGAGAGAGAGAGAGAGATTTGTATTACTTACGGAAGAGTTTTGAGAAACTTGGAAGATTGTCACAAAAAAATGAGGTTCTCCTTATTTATAGGCCAGGGATTCTCCTCCAAGACCTAGATTATTATGTAATTTACCTTATTCTAGAATTTTGTAGGTACGTCCTATATTCTTTCTGTTTTTAGAGTATTCTATATATTATTTAAACGAAACTTTACAATTCATGAAATCATAGATTGGTTGCTTGATGCACGTCACTTTCCTTAAGGCAATAAGACAATCGGGATCATTATCATCATCTATGGATTTATTCTCGCTAGTTTTACTTTATTTATATGTGAATTAAATTTGCATTCATGTTTGTGTGGGAGATATGTTAGTTAGTCTCCCTCTTGGTTTTCCTTTTCCCACCTAGTTTTGGGATTAAAGCTTACTTATCATAGGTTGGGTATATTGATAAGGTGATGAGGGATTTTGTGGTTTGGGTGAGGCCTTAATAGGTTTCATGAGTCTTAAGAAGAAATGTTCATTGTCCATAGGTTTATTGAGAATTATGATGGATGATCAAATAAGGATCAAATAAGTTGTCAACTTGAAAACCTTATTTATGAATTTCCTCTCCTTGATTATTAAATTTGGAGCAATAAGGTTGGTGCTTTAGGACTGTTATTTCTATGGAATTTTCATTTTTTTAATACCTGAGAAATGTCATTTGCACCCTGTTGGTTTTAGGATTATTCGATATTGATGATACTCCTGTTAGCTTTATGTTCTATTTTGCTTTGGTGTTGAGAGTAAATGGGAATGAAGACTGAAAACCCAAATGCTTTTAGAGAATGTGAAGAATGATTTTTTTCTTCGTAAATTTAAATGGGGGTTTGAAATTTAAATACATGGAAGGGAGTCATGTTAATGAGATATGTAACTATTAGAACAAGGTTTTTTCTAGAACTACCTAAGAATATATATGGAGAACATTAGTCATCAATCCATCTCTAAGAGTATAAAAAAATTTATTTAGGGACGATGATACAAGAAATTTGATGTATAATCCCTTTATTTAGATGATAATTTTTTTAAGAACTATTGAAAATATTCTTTGACATTGTTAGCTTTAGGAATTGAATTTTGGGCTAAAATTGGGTGCGTCTTATTATTTTGAAATAGATAAAAATGTTTCCTTTCAAATTTTTCTCTCATTAAAAAAAAAGCACTGGTGAGAAAATTCTAATCATTTACGATTGGAATAAACCATTCAACTTTAGAGTTATTTTTAACTTTAGATGATTCTTACTGAAGTGAAAGATTAGAAAGGTTTATGGGCATAATTGTGATAAGAATTACAAGTTTGTTTAACCATATGACAAATTCACATCAAAAGTTCTTTGAATTTTTGTTGATGGATAAAAAATAATTAATTTCTTAAGATAATTTATCGCCCAAGACGATAATGTGAAAATCATGCATCATTATCATTATTTGAAGTGTGTTTGAATTTAAAGTTAGTTTTGATATATATATATATACTATCTGCTGTCTGAGCCCATTTCTTATTTTAGAAATTATTGTCTATAGAGTTTTCAACACATCTCTATATTGTTAATCATTCCTTTTGAGTTCAATTCTTGAAATTTACGAAGATCAAATGAAAAATTATCAACACTTCTTTTCTTAAGTGAGTTTGCTAATTGATAGCAAGTTACAATATAGGTTATACATTAGAAGCACAAAACAAATGCCTTTTTTCTTAAGAGAACGAAAAAAGAAAATCTATTCTGACTACTCATTATAGTGATACTTCTATATTTTGGATATTACAATTCTATATTATAATTCTCTTGTGTTGGGCTGAATTTATGGATGACACTTTTGTCTCTTATCATATAATTTGAAGCTCCTAAGTCTACTATCAAAGTAATACTTTTTTTCATGTTTACATTGAGGGATACTTAAACTTCTCATAATCAATTTGAATTTATTCCAGACATATCTACTATGGAAGCTATACATTTATTGAGAGGTTTGATGGAGAAGTATAGAGAGAGTAAGGAGGATTTACATATGATTTTTATTGATTTAGAAAAAAATTATGATAAAGTTTCAGGAGTTCTTTGGAGAGTTTTAAAAAAGAAGGGTGTTGATATGTCTTATATTCAGGTCATTAAAGATATTTATAATAGACTTGTTACTTGTGTTTGAACAGGAGGATTGACCAAGTATTTTCCTATTTCAGTTAGATTAGATTACATCAGGGATCGTCTTTAAACACATTTTTTTTTGCTTATGTTATGGATGCTCTAGCTGGACATTTATAGGACGATGTACCTTTGTGTATGTTTTCGTTGATAATAGTTCAGAAAATACTTAAATTATGGGTGTCTACATTAGAGTCCAAAAGTTTTCGTTTGGGTAGATCTAAAATTGAATACATGGAATGTAATTTTAGTGGTAATAGATCTAGCGGCAAATTTGTAACTATGGGTGATCAAATAATTAAAAGATGTGAATGTTTTAGTTCTCTCAGGTGTATCGTTCAAAGTGATGGAGATATAAATGGGTTGTTAATAGTAGAATTCAAGTTGGTTGGTTGAAATGTAGGAATGTATTGAGCCTATTATGTGATAAAAAAGTACTGCTTGGACTTTAAAGAAAATTTTATAAGATTTTGGATAGACCTGTAATGCTTTATGACACATAATGTTGGCCTTTAAAAGCGAAACATAAAACTAAGTGGAGGAAGGTATCACAAGCTTCTATCACGCAGGCGGTTTGCAATCTCGTCGGTCTTTCTGACCATCTTGAATCGCGACTCTATCGCGAAGGCCGTAGTGATCCTGATTTTGGCTTTCCCGTTGGCTGAATCCTTGTTGTCTTGTGAGGTCGCGATCCTGTCAACCTGGTACGCAGCGATCTGTTCTTTTCCTCTCAGAATCTTGTTTTGATAATCTTGATAGAAATTAGGGCAGAAATAAAATATTTTATTCCACCAATACCAAATCAAAACAATACAACACCAAACAACTTAGCATGCATACAAAAGAGATAAACACCACAATTCAAGAGGTTGGCGATTTCTCTAACAACTACATCCAAGAAATAGGCGATCTCTCCCAAACCCTAAACCTAACACTGGACCACAAAATCATAGTATAACCTCAACCCTAAACATATTAGCCCTGTTTATACCCCACAATAATAACTATAAAATTGCTAAATTTCCCTTAGGTGCTCACATGATAATATTATGATAAAGAAGATGTCAAATAAGCTCAAAAGTTCAAGTAGGATTAATCTTGCTCATTTATGTCATTGCATGTTTGTGCGACTTTCATTGAATGCAAGAGCATTTGACATCTTTTATTGTATATATGATTATATTTGATATGCTTATATTTATACTATTTATATTTCGTTTTTTTGTTATCAATTAATCATTTTGCTGGCCTTCATGAAGTTTTTTGGTGGCTTAGTTAATTTTAGATGAATACCACCAAATTTATCATTTACTTTTTTATTGGTGGCAGCGAAGTTTGATGCTTGAATGATGCTCTTTAATCCAAAAAGAAAGAATGAAAATCATTTACATTAATTCACTTTAATTTAATTGCCTTTACGATTTTCTTTTTAATCCCCTAGGTTCATTCATTCCAACCCATCCTTAAGTTGTTACCTTTCTATTCTTGATGGAAACTATGTATTGCTTTTTATTATTCTCTGATTATGGCATATAGGATATATTCTATTTTTTGTTGAAATATTGTAAAATAATATCCAAGGAAAGCAGACACGGAAATTGTATGTGTCTTAATCAATTGCATAAGTGCCTACTCTCTTCAACGCCTTGATGCATCTTCTCTTTCTCACAATGCCAATGTCAAAAATTTTTAAAGGCCAAGCTTCAAATTATGTTTGTATCATTTGTCTACCACATAGTTTTGAACCATCCATTTCCTCCGCTATAATGCTCCACGATACTGCTAAGAAAATGCAAGTTTTTTTTTTAATCATATTCCTAAGAAAAGAATGTTTCTCATGCATGCACTCTATATTTTGAGAAATTTACTTATCCAAAAATACAATAATATATTGTGAGAAAAAATAGCATAAAACTTCTGCAACATGGACTATTTACTAATTATCCGATCATTTAGTAAAAATAGAATGAGGAGTTTCTTGTTGTCAAGTTTTTTTGGTTCATCTTTCTTTCAACATGATAATCTCAATTAATGATCAATTCTGTCATTCCCAACTTAATCAATGCTTTCTTTCTAGTAATTTGTGTCAATATGTTTTAAACTCTATCGATTTTGACAAATTGCCTTTATTATGTGATATTTTTCTTTGATCGTTTGTGGTTGTGCTAGGTGGATCGACAATATTCAAGGATGTGTGGGAAAAGGCTTTTTCCCTTGTTTTTGCTATAACCGCACTAGCCATCTATTTGAATTTTGTGAAAAATTTTATGATCTCTTTACTTCTTAATATGCCTAAATCCCTTCATTGATTATAATTTGGGATTATTCACTTTTTTTCTAAAGGATTATGATACCTTCATTTAACATCTCCAGCCCTTTATGTATCACTCGCTTCACATGATGTTTTCTCATTTGACACATCCTAGATTGTTATACTTTAGTGTATCTTCACATGCTTTTATCCCTTGACATATCTTCTATTCCACCTATCCTTCTTATTGCCCTCCCGCTCTGCCCCTCTAAAAAAAAAAAATTATTTGAAAAGATCTCTATAGCTCTTATGAAAGGGTTATCTCTTCTCGTTGTCGTGTGTGTTCTTTAATTTCCTGTACCTTTTTCATCCATTAATTGTCTTACAAGAAGTCATAGCTATATAATAACATTCTATTTGTCGCATTTTATGCTTTAGGATTTCAAGATGAGGAAAATGGTTGGTGGATGTGTTCAGCCAACTCTTGAGCTGCCTTGTACCTTTGGAATAAACCTATTTTAATGGCCTTATCATTTGGGCCATTCTCCACCACAACTTTGAGAGCATAGTTGTGCCTCCTTTTCTCACTTTAAGTTTGAATTTAGTTCTTGTAAGCTTAGTAAATAACATTAAGTGCCTTGGCCCACTTCTACATTGATACCTCATAATATTTCTTTTCTAGTGCATTAGACATCATAGGTCTAAGTCAGCATCTTTATTCCCCTTGGATTTAAATATTTTACTACATTTATTGATGATCATTCTAATATTGCATGGGTTAATTTACTCGAGTATGCCTGATATTTTACCTATATTTTGCACATTCTATTAATAAATCAATGTTCGTTCTTCTACTATGAAGGAAATTTTTTTTGTAATTATAATGTTTTACAATTTATGTATTCTCAAATTGGTCTTTTCTATGCTTAAAATGAAATCATTCATCAGAATTCATGCCCCTATACGTCCCAATATAATAGGTTTGTTGAATGAAAGCATCATCTACTCACATAGCCCGAACCTTGATGTTCCATATTATTTTTAGTGCTAATTCTGAATTTTTTGAATCTAATTCCTTTCATTGCTCTTGGTAACCTCATCCCCATTTTTGTTTGTATTCAGGGCAATCTTATTTTTATTTTTACCACTAGAATTTTTTGTTTTTCTCTGTTCATTCCTTTTATCTTGGTGATGAACTATCACTTTGGGCAACTTGATGTATCCTTTTAGGGTACTCTTATTTCTAGAAAGGCTATTGTTGCTATGATCCAACCTTCAAATGCTTTTATACTTCAACATGTTATCTTTTGTGAGTCCTCTTGACTCATCTTCTCCCCTCGTTTATCATGCTCTTATTGCTTTTTTACCAACTTATTTACTTCCGCCTGTCTACACAACATGGTTCCACCCACTATCTTGCTGAACACCTCTCATCACAATAAAACAGCTGAGCATCCCTCTCCTAGAGAGTTCATTGATCTCCATATGCAAATTGCCCTTTAGAAAAATAAAAGACAATGTGCTATTTATTCTATTCAATCTTATATGAAATTTGTGTAATTAACATATCATGGATTTACACATGAGAAGCAGGCAGACTACATTCCACTCATTGTAAGGCTCCTTCATGACATGCTCGATTTCACTCTTCTTGAAGGAAGAAGGTTTTATGATATTGGGTTTTCTATGAATTCTTCATACAATATGTTCATAAAATTTTATATATGTAGATTTTTTTTGCACATATGTTGATTTCCTCTGTTATAGAATGTATTTGTTTAATCATTATATAAATACCTTGATGCAATCAAAAGATGATATAGACTATATCAGGAAAACTTAGAATTTATATCGCTTGGTTGCCATTTGTATAAAGCTGTGTGGTAATAGCATTGAAGACCAATTAACTTTACTTTGAAGATTGCATGCGTTTTAAGCCACCAAGAGTTAACTTTTCTGGCTATGTTAAGGACAAAAAGGTCACAAATTTACCATTCCCTTATTTGGTTGGATGGAAAATTTCATTTCTAAAGAATAAAGTTGACATGATAATTTTCTTTCTAGAGCTCATGCTTTCAAATAAAAAAAAAAATCATGTCAATGATATAAAATTGGATTCATGGACCTATTAAATCAAGATTCGAGTCTACTAATTCTTTCAATTACTGGTCTTAAGTATCATCTTCTGAACCAATTTAATAAAATTCTTAAAAGGGAATCATGGAATTTTTTTTAGCATTTTTGGTCATAATTTAGCAATTAAAAGATGTAAATAGGACAGTTTGGTGAATTTTATCAAATGCTGAATGAATATTTTGTTGTTAATGAAATGAAAGTAAATTATTTGCCTCCTTTTTTTTTTTATCTTTAATGCTGAGCATTTTGCATACCTCAAATAAAAGACGTCTAAATTTGTTGCATGTAATTGCCTGTTTGTGGTTTTTTGGCATTGCTGAAGATTCATCATTCGAACTATAAATTTCAGGGGGCATGGTTTTTGAAGCTCATGATATGAACTTAGTTCTGTTTTTCTTTCCTCATATTATCTTCAGATGCTTTTCTTTCTTTTTTTTTTGTGATTTCAAATTGCCAAACATGAATTATTTCATTGCTCAGACTATGTATTTAAGAAATGAAGTGGTAGACCGATTAGAAAAATGCTTCTACTAGTTTGTTTACGTTGATACATAATAGAGTGGAAAGTGGAAGCATTTATGTTGTTTATTCTTAGTTTCTGTGTTAACCTATGTAAAGTAGATTTTACTTGAAATTTTCTCGTAGATTCCCCTTATTTCTCCTAAGACCTGATTTGTTTTTAACACAATTCTTTATTTCGGGCTTAAAACCGGTCTCCATTTTAGGCTTGTAAATTGGTGGCCTGAAATAGATCCAGTTGAGGGTGCCTTTTTTATGTCTTAAAATTTAATTTCGTGGTAATGGTAGGATGAAAGATGATATTTTCGGTATCATTATTGGCATTTTTATTTAGGTTTATCTTTACCTATTTCTAAGGTTCTGGTCTTGAGCATGAAAAGGTTTATTAGGTCTCATTATGCTTTATATCATGTATGATTTTAGCTTTAAATGTTCTTCACGTTATACCTGCATAATGTGCAAAGTCATGCATATATTTGAAGGCATTGTAAAAGATTGTGGTCTCTTGATATTTTAATGGTTTCTGCAAATTTTAATTTATCTAGAAGTTTTTCCTCGTAAAACCAACTGCTTTTTTTTTTATATTTTGCATTGAACAATAGTAACTGTTTCTCTTTTCATCATCTTCAGAAGTTCATCTTTGG
>JXCR01148596.1:357489-367571 GCA_002079205.1 Phalaenopsis hybrid cultivar | reverse complement strand
GTGGTTGTTGGGGGGGGGGGGGTTGTGGACTTATGTCATGTGTTTTGGTGGCTGTGGGATCTGTGTGATGGTGTGATTGGATGGCTGTGGTCTGAGTGACTGGGATGGCTATGTTGGGTGTTGGGTAGTGGTTGTACTGGGGGTTGGGTGGTGGCTATACTGAGGGTTGGGTGGTGGCTGTGTTGGGTGTTGGTTGGTGGCTAATGTTTGTTCTCTAGTTGATTTGAAATATTAATGTTTTGCCCTTTCTTTGTTAGTAATGCAATAGTTAAGACTAAAGAACTTGGTTCATCAGCCATGTGGTATAGGGAAGTCATACTCATATTTTGTGTCCTATGTCTTAAGGAGATTGAGCTGAGAAATAGACCCACAATCTATTTTAACAAGTAAGGGTGACAAAATATTATGAAGAAGTTTAAGGAAATGACAGAGAGCATGACAGACATCAATTTAACATCAAGTGGGATCAGTTGAAGGACTGTAAATTATGGAAGGAATTAAAACAAGAATCTACGGGCTTGAGTTAGGATCCTATCAAACGGAGTATTGATGCTTCTGAGGAATGATCGACTGAGAAATTAGAGATAATAACTTATCCATTGAAGAATTGTTTTTCCTTACTTTATCCTACTAAGTTGTTTGAAGTAATAAACTTGCTCTTTTGTTTTAGGTAGTGTCAACAGCCAAGAAACTCAAATTCAGTGGTTCTGACCCTGATCTGGAGGAGAAGTTGAACCTTATATTCAGTGGAGTTGTGACAACGGGCAGTCATGCATTCACCTCAAGTGAGCAAGGGTTTGTAAGCATACCAGAGGACTTGGAGGCCGAGCAGGTAAGTGGCTCCGGTGAAGGCCCAAGCCCAAACCAGACGGAGTTTGACTTCACATGCTAGAGTGGTGAAAAGGAAAAAAAATGAGTTGTTTTTGTCAGAAGCCAAATAACAAAACTGGTGGATACGTGCACAACTCTGGCTGATACTTCACATGACACATTCGTAGACGACTTTCTTCTAGTTCAATGACAACTCCCGAAGTTTACGAGGATATGTCGTTTTATTTAAACTTCTTGAAGTTGTTGGAGGACTTGACCCATCGACAGATATTCATGAAGATTCCCCTGACTGTAGGGTCGACTATTTGCGTTTTTTATGGACAGGAAGAACACTTGATTTTGTGGAGTTATTGTTGTATGACTTAGGTTTTTTCTATTTGTTTCATCGAATATCTGATTTGGATGATTTTTCTTCTAGCATGGACAATCTATATGTTACGGTGTATTTTAGTCTTCTCATCATTCCCAATTTTTAGATTTTAGATGTTCTTTTAACGTTGTCTAATTCACATGTTACCTGAACAAAGCAATTCTTTAGCATGGACTCCCAAATAGAGAGTCTGAGAAGAAAAATTGCGACAATAGTATGTTTGTTGTACGAATACTATAACTCATATGTCAATCGAACTCCTTGCATGACATCCACTTATAGTAGTGATGAATGGGTTGGGGAGTTACTACAAAAACACCTCAAAAGATTCAATAACATGTTCTGTATGATAACTTATATTCATGGATCTGTTTGATGAACTACATAGCCATCATGAACTCCAAAGCTCCTCAATGACGACAACAAAAGAAGTGTTTGCAATAACCCTTTACAGTTTATCACAAAATGAATCAGTGAGAGGAGTGATGGAGCGATCCAGCATTCATCGTAGACAATTAACAGATATTTTTCAATAGGTTTGAAAGCTCTTGATAGTTTGGTGACAGATTATTAAACTAGAGGATCCAACATTCGAGACGACTCCAACAAAGATGACAAATGACTCGCGATATATACAATTTTTAAGGTATATCTTTTTAACACATTACATGCAGAAGTCAAAATGAGTTGTGTGGTTATCACAATTTTATTTATTTTGTTAAAACTGTATTGAAGCAATTGACGAAACTCACGTGGATGCACTTGTATCCAATGTTGAGTCACATACATTGGACGATGTGGATTACCCACACAGAATGTGATGGTCATCTGTAACTTCAACATGTGCTTTACTTTTATAATAGCTGTTTGAGAAGACAATGCACATAATAGTCGTATTTTTGCTCTTACGACATAAAACCGAACACAAGGCTTCCCTCACCCACCTCCAGGTTTGTTAAGATATCAAGCACATTCATTTTTTCAATTTTATTATTAATAATTGTTTTCCCGACAGATAAATAGTACTTGATTGATGTTGGATATCTCTTACAGAGGGGGTATCGAAGCCATTTCTAGATACAAATACACTCCTTACGCGGCGTAAGTGAAAGAACGTTTGGAGTGTGGAATAAGAAATATATCATACTGCGTGATATGTTGTCGTATCCATTTCCGAAATAGATGCAGATTGTAGTGGCTACAATGACGCTTCACAACTACATTCGTTGGTATTATTCTCGGATAGATGTTGACTTCACCATGACTGACGATGATCAGATATTGGTCTCGTCAGAAGCATTTGAATTTCACGTAGGACAGTCTATACCACAGTCAGAGGCAAAGCCACAGGAATGCTACTGCTAGGATGGCGAAGGTGCCACAGAAATGATTGAGTTGCGAGAGCGGATCACAAACGCCATTTTTGGATATTGATTGAACTATTCTGATTTATTTTATAAATTTCATGTTTATTTTGTGTTCCGTGTATTATTGATATTGTAGATATTACAAGTTTTATGCTATTTGTAGTAGTTTTTTCTCGTATTTCAACGTTTGTTCTTGCTTTTTTCTTTGTAAGTTTGTGAGGCCCATGATGAGACGTTCGACCTTGTGGATTCTTCTGGATGACCTGTTACTCGCCGTTGGTTGACGTTACATGTGAAATCCTGATAAGGACAACAAAGTCTCTTTTCTTTTCGATGTTGTTATTATTGAGGTATTTTTGGATGACATTATTTTGGTGATATGCATATGTGGCACACATGAACTTGATATTACATGAGCTAAAGACAACCAAGAACCCCTGTTTTATAAGATCTGTTATCTTTTTCTAGTGACAGGTTCGGTGGGGTTGGTGTGCTAAGTTCTCTGAGACTTCACACTCATACTAGACCGTAATTGATTATTCTTTTTGTCAATTTATACTTCTTTATATTGGATGATTCTTGTTTATTTTATTTAGCTCATTTATTTATTTCTGTTCCTTGTAATTTGAATATTATTTTATGTTCCTTTATTTTATACAGGTTACGGTTAATATTTTTTTTTCCAGATTTTTTCATGTTGTTTGTAGTTGTTTTTCTTTTTTTTCTATTTCGTTTCTTTTTTTATATAGGTTTGTGCAGTCCATGATGAGACTTTAGACCTTTTAAATTCTTCTGGATGGTTTTTTAGTCGCTAGATGATTGTTATCATATATGAAATCCTGATGAAGACAACCAAATATCTCTTTTCTTTTCGATGCAACGGTTTTTGAGGTACTTCTGGATGACCATTTATTGGATATGCATATGTGACACACGAGCTTGGTATTACGTGGGTTGAAGACAACTAAGAACCCTTGTTTTATAAGGTCTGTTGTCTTCTTGTAGTGACAGATTCGTTGGTTAGTGTACTGAGTTCTATAAGACATCGCGCCTGCACAAAACTGTAATTGATTACTGCTTTATCAATTCATTCTTCTGTTATGACTAATGATTGTCTTTTGAAGCATTCAGAAAAGATGAGCTCTAGCATTTCAGGGACCCCCCGACAATTGCTTTACTACTGCGGACTTTAGACTTCCTTACTAACGTCATGTTAGCCACATAGCTATGAGGGTTCTATAGGTGCTCGTGGCAAATCACAAAAAATCGTGACTTCTTCCGGTGGGCAGATAGACTCGAAGAATCAACTATCGAGAGTGATCAGGGGTGCAAACTATCCTTGGAGGATGACAGAACTACAAACATAAGCAGTTTCCACTTTAAAATTAATATTATCATATTATTAAATATTATTTTAATATTCTTTTTTCTTATTGTAATAATCATGATACTCACTGTTAAGTGAGGTGTATATCTTATTTTTTGTGTTATTCTATAGTGAATTTTTGCTTCTCAAATATCAAATTTATTGTTTTGAAAGTTATGTTGCAAACAACATTACTGCACATGACATAATGAACATTTATATAGAAACAATTGCAAAACAACTATCTTCCAACAGTGCAAACCAACCAGCTAGTCAGCTTATCTGGATCAGCTGCTGCTCAACAGCTTTTCTACGACAGCTGCTTATCATTAGCTTATTAATAAGATACAACTGCCCCAAACAGACCTCTAATCTCTACCAATTGCTCGTGAAATTCAAAGTCTCAACTTAGCTCCATGTGGCACCCAAAACTTCTTTTTTATATCCTCCAACTAACTATTAACCTTCAAAATCTACATCCATATTAATGTTATTCTACTTAAGCTTACCCGAACACTTGCTCTCACACCCATGCAAAAAGGGTAAAATTAGAAAAAAAGAAAATTTTGATTAGATTTTCCAAATCAACTATAAATCTCTTGCAAGTCACTTTACCTTCTACAGGCAAAAAAAAGGTGCTCAAGGGATTTACATCATTTTCTTAATGACTTAAAAAAATGAATATCAAGTTGGTTAGTTGTCTAAGTTTTGCTAATACAATCTACGATTAGATATAGCATGTGAATACATAAAAATCACAATCTATATATTACAAACTCTTGACTAGAAAAAATTGGTCTCTTTTAATATAAAAATAATAATTAATAACGGCACTTTAATGTAAGAAAATAGTTTAATAGCCTAAATATGAAATTCTACAAAAAAAATTGAGGATACCTATAAAATTTTAGGAACAATCAACATTCATAACACAGATGAATCTAGCACATTGAATTTAACAAAATTGCAATCACACATGCATGCTAGTTATTAAATAAATTAATAGTAAGGATAAGTATATAAATCATTTAAAGGAAGTTCTTGGTTTCACGTTAGTACAAAGAGATTTGCTCTAAAAATTAGTCTTGATTACTTGCACATGCTCAAAGAATGCACAGCTAGTCAACTTGTACAAACATTGAGAAAAATAAAATTTTATTTCGATAAACAAATGTTCAATGATTTTTTGTCTCACCGCTCCTCTTTATACCCCTTGAGAGATCCATCTTAAGAAATTGTTGAAAATCCACCTTGATCTTATAGAAAATAACTTACAATTCTCCTAATACATAAACAATAAGAATAACTAATATTTTCATAATTTCTCCTGCATATATCTCCATTAAAGGAAGAATATAAGAGGTGAAAATTAACGTTTTGTGGCAATGGATGGATTTCCATGGTAATTTATGTGACTATAGTGGCAATAACTTTCCAAAATGATTTCTGGGACTATAACAAATTAACAATGGCAAAGATATATAAGATTGTTGTGATTAGTAGATATAGGATTGGAAGTTTTGATATTGTAATGCACAATGGTAGAAGTTACAGCCGTTAAGTCTTAGGATTATAACATAATAACAATAATCAAATCATCTTTGCTTATAGTGTCTATTACAATTTTAAAGAATAATAGATGGATATTGCCTAGGTTTACATAGAAAAAATTTCGCAAGTCAATTATATACATAGAAATCTTTTAATTCTATGGGATAGGAAACTCAAAAGCTAAACCATGAATTGTTTATGATGCTGAGTGAATTGATGAACTAGGAAACATAACACACTAACATGAAACACATGAATTGCATTTCCAATTAACTAGGAAACTCAAAAGCTAAACCATGAATTGTTTATGTTGCTGAGTGAATTGATGAACTAGGAAACATAACGCACTAACATGAAACACATGAATTGCATTTCAATTAACTCTAAATTTCAAATTTACATCACCAATGCTAGAAGTAATGTAGTATTATAATAGCTTTAATAGTTGTGGAGTGACATTTTTTTTAATTATAATATGTTAAATCAAGGATCATCATTTTGCTTGTCTCCATTTGTAATTTTTTGATGAGGCATTTACCTAAATCTTTTTTATATATAGAAATAACACATAAGATGTTCATTATTAGATATATTATAGTTTGTTACGTGCACATATCATAGTTTGATAGTGGTTTTGAAGTAAGTGTTTGGAACAAATCGAGTGATATTTAGGAAATAAAAGCATAAGCTTGGTGAGAAAAAAAATCAAGTGCATTGTACATGTAGAAAATCAATATTCCCTGAATAAGTCAACAAAATTTTGAACTAGTTATCGAAATACTTCGGATCTACAGTAGAGATTTTTATGTAACTCTAATTTAGAATCAAGATTGCTTGTGTAGAGTATTTTAGGATATAGTTTAATAAGGTAATATCATGACCACTTAAATTAAGAATATGAAAACTACAATTATAAGGGCTATTTTATAGGGATGTGAGTATTAGGAGACAGAATCATTAGAATGATGTATAATAAACTAGGAAGTTTAGGATGAGAAATATATTATATTATAAGAAGATGAGTATTGTCGATTAAAGATGAGATTCTAAAAAAAAACAAAAATACTTGTGTGTTTAAGCATTTATAATAGGAGAGAGAAGATGTTTTGAAAAGGCCGATAAATAAGATATATGTAAAAGGAGTTTGTGAAAAAAAGACTAAATTATATTGTGCAATAAAAAATAATAATAATAAAAAATCTTAAAATAGTTGTCTATTGTTTGTGCAAACTTGTTGTGAACAAACACCTTAAGACTAATGATAAAATAGCTAAATTATCTTTAGACAATGTGTCGCAAATTACTTATATAGTTCCTTTCTTACAAGTTCATATATAGGATTCAAGTCGTATGTGTATTTGAGGAGTGTAGCCCTTCACTTACAGGATCACAAATAGGTTTTGGGTGGGTCATGTGCATGTAAATCTGGAGTGTAGAAGAAATCCTTAAGGTTCATTGTTGTTTTTTGTATGTGTGTGTGACTAACACCTTCTTTTGGGTTGGGGGAGTAGGATGCGTGCTAGGTTTATGTGTGTATGTGAGATAGAGATGAAGAGAAGGGCGAGTAATGTCTAGGAATCCAAATTGCTATATTGGATTATAGCTATATATTATTTGATTGAGAATGTATTTTCTTATCTAACAGTGTTGGTATCTTTTGAATTAGTTGTCCATGTCTTTTAGGAAGAAGGGTAAGATTTGTGACGCGGGGCTAAGAAGGGTCGGGTTGGGCGCAAGTCCAGCCTAGCTGGACTGGTCAATCCTCTTGGAGAGGGGCCTCATTGCCCCTCCTTCCTTCTCTTACCTTTCCTTCTTGTCCCATCTTTTTTCTTTCCTTTCTTCCTCTCTCTATTTTTCTTCTTAGACCCTTTTCTAATTTAAATCCTGTTCGTCTTCCTTAATTTAAACATTTCCAAAAAATTGAGATCTTGATTCTCCTTTCTTTATTTAGATGTTTCCTAAATTGGGTCAAGTCTCTTATAAATATGAGTTGATTTATGTGTCTAGAATTAGGGATCTTGATTTTGAAATCTGATTTTAGTTTTATCTGAGTACTTTCTCTCATAATGGCTGAATCCGACGACGAGGAAAGTGCTCCGGTCTTCTGAGGTGGTGTTTATTTTCACTTTTCCTCCTTGTCGCACCCCCTGTAGCTTCCCTATTGGCTGCTACTCTACCATTCAGGTGTCTCTTCCACAGTCTCCTACGGGCCGCAACAAGTTTCCTCCCTACCGCACTCTCTACAGATCTCCTGCACTCCACTATCCAGACGCTTCTACAGCAAGTTCCCATAGCTCACAACACTGTTCCTTCCCGACGCCACCCTGCAGCTTCTCTGCAAGCCGCTGGCTACGCTCCAACTTCTAGGTTCCTCTTGGCACGCCCTATTCAGCAGATCGCATCCTTCCATTGTTTCCTTGGGATCTCTCCTGCAGCTTCCCTGCAAGTCGCAGGGTCTCCATTCTTTTGTTTCAGTGGCTAGATTTGCCTCCGCTCCTCGGCTTCAGCCTCCATCCGTGCCTCTGCTCCTCAGCTTTGGCTGCCATTTTTTCATCCATTCCTCAGCTTCGACCGTCATTCTTGCCTTCGTTCCTCACCCGAGTCGCTCGACATGGCTCCGGCCTTCACCGTAGCCGACGCTCCAGCTCTATCTCTCTGGACTTCCTCCTCGGTTTCGATCGCCTTGCTCGTGCTTCCGCTCCATTGCTTCGGCCACCGTTCTTGCCTTCGTTCGTCGGTTTTGATCGCCACTCTTGCCTCCGCTCCTCAGCTTGGGCCGCCATCCATGCCGCATCCAAATTCCACAGCCTTCGACAACGTTTCTGCTTCTTCCAGCTGCAGCTGACGCCTCGACGAGTGCTAACTTGCTACCCCGTTCCTCCCTAGTCGCCCGACATCGCTTCGTCCTTCACCGCAGCTGCTGCTTCAACCCTATCTCTCCAGACTCCCTCCTCTTCTAGCTTGTTTTGTCTTTGTTTGTAGAGTCTTTGTTTGTAATGCTATATTTTATGTTCTGATTTACGTGATGGTTTTTTTCTTTTGAGTCATTATTGCAACCGTCCTTTTAAGTTATTAATAAATTTGTATCTTACGTCGTGGTTTAGGTTAACTTCAGTATCAATCTGGCATCCTAATAGCTATACAATTTGGATTTTTTGGATGAAAATGTGATTTCTCATCTAATGATATTCTTATTCTTTAAGTTTGTTGTCACTACATCTATAAAAATTTCTATATTTCATGTTAACAATGATTTCTTTAGGGAGGAATGCTAATTTAATGCATCCGAACAGCTATAAGAATTTTATTGTTTGGATGAGAATGTAATTTCCTATCAAATATTTTCCATCTACAAAATTTTCTATCTTTTCCATTATTAACAACTTGCCATTTTTTTTTTAGGTTCTTGTGCTGCAAATGATTACTTCAGCTCGAGATCCTGGTATCATTCCCCGAGCATCCCATCCTCCAGAGGAAGAATTCTCCTATGATGCTTCATCTAGGATTGATTCCACAGGAAGGCATACTCCAAGCCTACAGTTTCCTCGTACAAAAGAGGTGATGGTTAATGGCATGCCTGTGAAAGTCAAATATTGTGATACTTGCATGCTCTATCGGCCTCCGCGTTGCTCGCATTGTTCAATCTGCAATAATTGTGTGGAGCGTTTCGATCATCACTGCCCTTGGGTTGGGCAATGCATTGGATTGGTACTTTTCTTAGACTTCCTTTTACAGTTCTAATAGCCAAAATATGCTATACTATATTCATATGAGTAGTAGTGTCATTCTACCGTTGTTGTGTGCTTGGTTGACATACTTACCCCACTGGTCTGTGTTTTTCCATGTTACCAACTTCTGCTATATAAATTGTTTTTGGTTTACGGTTTGCTTTTGACAAATGGTGGGAAAAAAAAAATCGCTGGTATTAGATGACAATTCTATTGTGCTGGCGTGACTGATCTTGTCCAATGTGACTTAAAGCAGACTGCTGATGAGCTGTATAATAACCTCATTTACTTCCATATTCTTCAATGTGATTAGGAGTGTGGACCTAAAAGTCTGATTGGAATGGATTACACCCATCTTTGCAATTTTTGTATATCCTATTTCTCAGTTCACCTCCGCCCCTCCTCTCCTTTTTCAACCAGAAACTTTTATGAGGGTATTAGTAATATTCTGTGTTTTGTTGGAGTTAACTGATCCAAGTATTTGCTTGCCTGATGCTATATTTTGACCTCGTAATATTTCATAGTATTGTTTCTGCTGTGTTGTTCATTTCCAACTTAGGCATTTTTTTTTGCATGTTGATCAAGTTTATCATAGCTGTTAACTATGCCTAATTATGAAATGACTTTATTTTTGCAGAGAAACTATCGCTACTTTTTCCTTTTTGTCTCTTCATCAGCTCTTCTGTGCATCTATGTATTTGCAATGTGTGCATTGTACATTAAGTTTCTCATGGACGGGGACTACCCGACAGTATGGAAGGCAATGGAGCACTCACCAGCGTCAGTGGTTCTTATGATATACTGCTTTATTTCTTTGTGGTTTGTCGGAGGTCTTACTGGATTTCATTTGTACCTCATTAGCACCAACC
>JXCR01148596.1:331892-356989 GCA_002079205.1 Phalaenopsis hybrid cultivar | reverse complement strand
GCAAATCTCTCGTTCAACTAAAAGGTGAGATTTCAGGATCTTGCTTTCTAACATACTACAAGACATGTAAACAGAAGCATATCTGATCCCTTTGACAATTCAGCTCGCCTTGGCTACTAAAAATTTAGGCATGCTTGAATAGTTTTTCAATGGCTCATCATCATCATTACATTTCCTATATATTTCTTTTTAGTGTTATGAATCAACATTCATTTCTATCAAGTGTTGCATGAGTTCTTATTTTTGTGCTGCGCAAATTGTTTTGCACAACTTGTGTCATGCTAACAACATTAGTTCTTTCTCCTTAATTTTTTGCTTTAATCCTATCTACATTGGTTTATCTTCTATTTTATATTGTACATTTTCAAACTCTTGCATTACTCTCACTATCTTTCTAATCTAACTTTTCTCAATCTATCACTTGTAGTCAGTAAACGGATAGATCTACAGTTATATCTATTTTTGAAGTTGCATGTCATCCTTTTTTTTTCTAAACTTCGTTTTACTTGTTTTAAGTCATTAGTGAGCCGAGTCTTTTCAATTTCTGTCTTGAACTGACAAGCTTCTTAAGCTGGTGAAGTTCAATTTAAGGGGTTCAAAATGATAAAANTTCTCCTTAATTTTTTGCTTTAATCCTATCTACATTGGTTTATCTTCTATTTTATATTGTACATTTTCAAACTCTTGCATTACTCTCACTATCTTTCTAATCTAACTTTTCTCAATCTATCACTTGTAGTCAGTAAACGGATAGATCTACAGTTATATCTATTTTTGAAGTTGCATGTCATCCTTTTTTTTTCTAAACTTCGTTTTACTTGTTTTAAGTCATTAGTGAGCCGAGTCTTTTCAATTTCTGTCTTGAACTGACAAGCTTCTTAAGCTGGTGAAGTTCAATTTAAGGGGTTCAAAATGATAAAACCACATCAAAATTAAATTGTCATCATTTTGGCTCTGTTATGCTTGATATTGATTTGTTTATGCTTTATTGAATTAAATCCAGCGTAGATGTGAATGATTCGACAAAGCACTACAATAAATTGTTGAATTTTAAACTTCTGCCATCAAGTGATCTAATGGTTTTGTAAACACAACCGAGCTTTTGTCAAAAGAACTGTTTTAATTCCAAGACAGAATCACATTTAGGATTGATTAATGGAATTCCCTACTTTGATTTATGATTACAAAGTAATGCTTCAAAATATGTGCTAATTAACTAGTGCATGAATGCATTTCTGGTTGGAGGTGCTATAACTTCTATTTTCTTGATTCAACTCCTTAAACAAGTGCGAGTTTGGAGAATTCTGTGAGATTTTATCCACTTGCACAGATGAGAGGCTTTCTTTTTCTTTGGTGAATTATTTTATTTATTCTTCTTTCTTCTTCCATATTGTGTTTTTCATATTGTGTTTTTTTTTTTCTAAATTAAAATTGATTGTAATCAAATTTGACACAATCTAATTCTTAACTTGTGCATGAACTTCAAAGCATTTATGTGTATTTCATGAACCTGAATTTATAATAATTATTTATTGCATTAGGCTGTCATTTTTTTTTTGGTCCAAGTTTATATTTGCTGTGTTTTCAATTGTCATCAAAGTTGATGAATATGTGTTTATTAAGAGTTTGTGGCTTCCATGCTTCTTGCTTGATTTTATGCATCTCAAATTAGATCATCTAAATTTTTAAATCCTGAGATGTCTTACATTACATTCGGTATCAAAAATTAAGATTATATCTTCATGTCTTCTAGTCATAGTATATCATATCAAGCCAGTCAACAAGAAGAACAAAAAAGGTTATGATTCTTGGTAAATTAAATATAATTATTATGGAATTAATAGCTTTTCTATTACATTCTATTAGAAGCATAATCTTAGGATATTGTCAAATTGGATGGATGACTTTGAAAGATACAATATTTTGTTTTTTCTGATATGTTTTTATTTGTTTAAAAATTTGGACTTGCTTAAATATTTCGGAAATTTGCAGCTGCTAAAATAAAATATACTTGGGTTGATATGAACCAAAACTTAAGAGATTTATGGACTTTGAACCAGACATTTATAATGCATCTGCCCGTGTTCTTAAGTTTGAAACCCTTTCTTTTATCTTCGTATAGATTATTATATTAAATTGCTAAATAGAATATATGCCTTTGCAAATGAGCGGCTTTCTTCATTATGGTAAATCCTTTCTTTGTTCTTCTTTTATATTTTATTATTGTTTTGCAAGTTTGTTTTAATTTAATTAAATTTGATACACTTTTATTTTTGTCCAACTATTTTTCAACTCATTTATTTCAATTGATGTTAATGAATAACCATTAAAGGAGCTTGTAATCTATAGATTTTGTGTATTTATTGCTTGATTTTTTGCGTCTCATATTAGATCTGTGTTAGAAACCTTAGATTGTAAGATATCCTATATCAGGTCCACATTGTGCTTAAACATGAAGAATGAATTGTGATATCTAAGTACTCTACCTGATATTGTTTGACTTGGGGCTAGAGTATTCTAAATGCAATTGATATTATACATAGAAAGAATTCATATAATGAAGTTGAGGATTCACAATTCACAAGCCACCCATTAGTTCAAGAACGAACTTTCTTCAATAATGCTAGAAGTAGAACCAAAATGTTAATGAAATAATTCGAAAGTTCAATAAGAGTTTAGAATCATGTAAAGAACTTAAATTTTCAAAGCATCAAATTTAAGCAAATTCAAGAGCACAAATCAAGTCAGTATCAATTATTTGGATAAGATATTAACAATGAGCAAAATTACCGAAGTAAGAAATTAGAACTGGTAAATGGAGATGACTTCCAAAAATTAAGTAGTCTCATTTGTATCACATTCGAAGCTATCATACATCCATCTCCTTGATAATTGAAAAAAAAATACTCTAAATATTTTTTTATATTTCTTGGAACATCTATTTATGGATTCCTCATCCCCTAGACTAATATATATGGTTAGCATAGAATTAGTTCAATTAATGTTCAAATAATATTCAAAAGATAAAGTTAATCCAAAACAATAAAAAAAAATCTTAATCCAATCACAAAATCACAAAAATTAAATCCTAAAGTCGTCTTGTCAGCTATTGCATGGAGCAAAACTAGCGCACCTCACCCTCCCGGTGAACAAGTCGAAGTGATTCCTGCATTAATTCCTTCCTACTGAAATAAGATATCCTTCACTTGGTAACTGAACAAAAGATATATCCAGCAGCTATCACATAGGAGATAAGTTCAGAAGTCTATTATGCTACAATTTAGTCTTTTATTAGACTATAAGCAATTGAGTTTTTTATTATTTATTATTTTTTAGTATAAATAAACCATAATTGATTTATGGTTAGGTATACATGAGATTGTTGTTGTGAGTCTTAGGTTTAAGATTTGAGAGAGATTCCCTACCACTTGAATTGTAGATGCTTATTCTTGTATTCATCTTTTGTGTTCGATGTTCTTCTAATAAAATATTATTTGACCTAATTTCTGCCAAGAATTGTATCAAGTGCTATCAGTGCGTTCAACGTGGAAGGATTGCGACCTATAGGGTCTAAATCGCGCACAGTGATGATTCAATCTAGTTGGGAAGCAAAAGAAGGGATTTTGGCGTGCAGGTCTCCGTCACGCTGCGAAACAGTAGCGATTGGAACTAGCACGTTTGTGTGTTCGACTTGCGAAGAAGCCGACGGGATGGCGTGAAGCAAGCGACATGCGACCTCACGCTACAATTATAATTGTGGGGTCGTGGCACGACACTCCTTCGTGACCGGACCTCACTCTTGTAGTTGCAGTTCCAACTATTTGCCATTTGAGATCAAACTGCGTGATACAGTACCGATTTGATCTAGTTGGGAGGCCAAGGAAGGATTGTGGCTTTCATCTCCCTATACAGTCGAGATTCTGGCAATTCTGGAAGTGAAAAAGGGATATCGAAGCTTACGACCTCACATTACAGACGTGATTCAGACTATTGAGAAACCATCTATGACAATTCAACTTATGGTTGTTTTCATCTTTTGTGATAAAAAAATTTCTCAGGTAGCAATGGAGACCAAGAAAATAGAGATTTTGGAGTACAAATTAGAGAAAGATGTGAAATAGATGAGCATTTCTTTTCCCAAAAGCAACGGGTTTCATCAATGGAGGGTGATTCGAGAGGAGATTCACGGTTATGGAAGATAGAATGAAGAAGATTATCGAGGTTCACATAAAATCGGCTTCGCCCGCCACAAGATCAAGCAACGACTTCAGGAACGAACACGAACAACAACAACCATAAGCATTCACCCAATATTAGGGCAACGTCGTTGTTTTAGGTGTATCAGAATTTGCAGTGTCGAACAAAACTAATCGGGAGCATATTCGAGCAACAACCATGACATCCTGAGGTTTGGGATGAGTGACATTAGACAGATCAGAACAACATGTGATTCGAGGCCAGAGAAGATTGTTTTGAAGCATTTTGACTTAGGATTGGGAATCATGGTGGGTGGGACCACAACAGAGGGCTGCATCCTACAGTTCCTGTGCCTTTTGTTGCTGAAGCCTTACGAGCAGAAGACGGTTTAGAAATAATGATTGGAATGAGATAGATGGAGAAAAGTGAGGTAGTTTGTAAGTGATTGATTTAGATACTGCAGAGTATCAGGAGACAGACAATATGATGGTGCTCTACGGTGACCTTAATTTGTGCAAGCCATTGTTGAAGACTATGATAAGGGTGATTCAGGATGCAGAGCTAAAATACCAAACCAGGTTACATATCATTGAAGACACATGATACGGAGTTGGCAGAGTTTTGGTAGATCGATAAGCTATTGGATGAGTTATTTGAGGTGACGATATTCTCTCGAATTGACTTGAACTCAGGATGCCATCAGATTTGGATGCAATCGAAGGATTTGTACAAGACAACATTTTGAGAAGGTGAGGGTCATTACAAGTTTCTGATTAAATGAAAATGATGACGTCTCGTGGGAGCCATACGAATTGATCCAACAACAATTTTTTTCACCTTGAGGATAAGATATGTTTTTGGGAGGGGACTTTTGTTACGCTGGTGCTTGAGGGACAATTTAGTCTTTTATTAGCCTAAGGGCAGTTGAGTCTTTTATTGTTTATTATTGTTTAGTATAAAATAGATCTTAATAGGTTTAGGCTTAGGTATGCATGAGATTCTTGTTGTGAGTATTAGGTTTAGGGTTTGTGAGAGATTTCCTACCTCTCAAATTTTAGGAATTAGGGAAATCACCCTGCCTCCTGAATTATAGGTGCTTATCTTTATATTTATATTTATTGTTTGATGTTCTTGAAATAAAATATTATATGTCCTAATTTCTGCCAAGAATCGTATCGAAATCACCTCCCTACCCTGCCTGCAACCTCTACAAAAAAATAAAATAAAATAAAAATAGAAGTCACCTCCCAACTAAATATGAATAAAAGCCAAGCACCACCGCCTAATTATACAATAACCTAGCAACTCTTTTTAAGAGCTACGGAGAGTGAAACTCTATGCTATGCTTAACAAAATGAGATGTTGAAGGAAAGGAAATGTGTGCTTTTTGGTTATTATTATTCTTAATTCCAACTTAGCATTTTGGTTCATAACTTTGGAATTCTCAAGTCCTGTTCTGTTATTTTTTCATATTTTTCGCTTTCATTAAATTCTCAAATCAGTCATGAAATGCTCAAATATGCAAATTTACCAGTTTATTTATTTTATTTCTGTAAAAATGTAAGTTTTGTGTGGTGTGTGTAAACATCCCAAAATGGTTTTCTTCTAAAGATAAGCACACCTGAAATGTAAACTTACCCTTTATGTATCATATTTTATGGTTTTGGTTGAAGCGTGAAGACAGTCCTGATGAAATGTAGACTTGAAATATTGATAGCTGAAGGAAGGTTGTTGTCTTTAGTAGGTCTCTCAAAACAATAGCTCCTATTTGGTTTTATGAGCTATTATAAACAATAACAACAACAAAACCTTTATCCCACTAAGTGGGGTTGGCTACATGAATCATTTTTCTCCATTATGATCAAAAGGATTCATGTCATGATTTCTTCGACAAGCTTTACGCTGGCTGTAGACTAACAAATGCAACCCTCCATTTTTCACATCCGGGCTTGGGACCGGCAATGAGAGTGTTAATGTGTGCATAAATATCAAGGTGCTTTACAAATAATTTTCGCAGCTATTATAAATAATTTTAAATTGTATAGATTTATGACAATGTTATAAGTATAAATATCAAACTTTGGATATTAGATATGTAAATATATTAGAATTGTGTCGTATGTTTTTTTATGTGTTTCACATCTTACCAATAGATGATATCACCTCATCATGATCTTTATATGCTGGAATGGATTGTGGTTTCACAGTGTCTTGTAATGTGTTATTTTTGTTTGTTTCCTTATTATTTGCCAAGCTTCAAACCCTTTCTTCTTAAGTTGCGAATGTTCATTCATTTCATCTTGTGCTTCAGACCACATACGAGAATTTCCGCTACAGAACCGATCGTCGGCGCAATGTCTACGATCGGGGTTGCCTGAACAACTTCATGGAGGTATTCTGCACCAAAATAAAGCCCTCGAGGAATGACTTCCGCGCCTTGGTGCAAGAAGAAGCCCCAAGGCCGGCTCAGAATGTTCGCCCCGGAGAGCCCGAAGACGATTTAGGGAGCTACCACCGTTCGAAGGTAGAAGATGACCTCGACATTGGCGGGGATCTGCTGAAGATCTCCCAGCGGCGCAGCATCGAGGAGTTCGACGAAGAAATCGGCCGTAGAAACGACAGCGGGAGGCCCGGAACCGTTTCGGAGGCCGAATTCGCATCGGATTTGGAAAAGCAGGTCCCGATTACTGGAACTGAGATTCCCATAACAAGAACTGATGCGAGGAATTCAAGCTGGGGGAGGAGAAGCAGCAACTGGGAGATATCGCCTGAAATCTTCACGAAGAACTCTTCTGCTGCTGCGGGAAGCGGGAGTTTGATGACGGAGAAAGAGAGGTTAGTAGGAGAAAGAAAAGATTGAATTGCTGAATAGAAGCAAGTGGCTTATGTTCTTAGGAAGAAGAAGAATGGTGTATTGATTCCGGAGCCATGATTAGATTGATTGCTCCTGATCTATTGTTTCATTTTTATTATCTTTTTTTTTTTTTTCCTTTTATTTTAATGTTGAATGATTCTTTTTGTGAATTAGGAAACGTGGATCTCCAAGACAAATGTGCAGCTTATTATTTTTGGCCCCCATCGCATTATTTATGTGCTTACAGCTTGTTTCAGTACTTCTGCCAACTTTCATAATGATATATATGTTTTAATGATTTGTTTTTTTCTGCTGGTAGCCTTCGATCAGACTTGGTTATAAGTGGCAGGGGGTGTAAAGGAACCGGACACGAAGGAACAAAGCTTTTGTTCGTGTTTGGTTCTTTTGAAATTTAGTTTGTTTGAAATAAGCTCGTGTTCGAAATTGTTCGTGAAGTCACATTTCGTGTTCGTTTCTTAACGAACGAGCTGAACATGAGTTGTTCGCGAATGACGAGTCAGTTTGATTTTTCATACCAGAATGTATTCTCATTTCCCTTAATTAGAAAAAAATTTAAGTCAAGATAACTTTGTGTGGATTTAACTTGAATCAATCAATGCATATCTAAATTATTACTTATTTAAAAAGTGAATACAAGTTTAAAATTTTAACTAATTGATTATGTATTATTACTATATTTTAAAAATAAATAATTAAAAAACTCTTTAACATTTTTTTCTTGAATTATATCGTTGATTTAAAATATATAAAGCATGTGAATGGTTTGGGACTTGAGAATGCACCTTTTGGGATTTCAAACTCTTGGAAACTTCAACAACATACGGAGGTCGTAGATAGGAGTAGGAGATGTAGATTTCTACCTTTTTCTGTAGAGATTGGTGAGGGACTTTGAGAGATATGTGTAAGAAATTGTACGAGCATTGCGTGTATCGACAGAAGACTTTGTTGGAGGGATTTTTATTTTTCTTAAAGAGAAAAAAAGTTAAGTACTGTATTCTTCATTATCTTATAATTATTATAAACACTTTCTAGTGGATTTGTTTTGATTTAATGAAATTTTCTGTTGTGTTTTATTCATACTTCGTGATGTGGTTTTCCTTACTCTTTTCTTTTGTTATGAAGTAGTGGCATAGCTAAGAAAATTTGTTTTATGATAGAATAGTTTTTATTTCCATGTGATGAGTAATATCTCTTTTGTTTCGTTGACATAACTTAAGTGGCAATGTGTTATGCTAAAATCTATTATAAGTGAATCTGAAACTTACGAGAGCGGTGATCTTGCAACTTAAGTCCACTCATATTGTTTGGTTGGCTATGGTGAAATAGTTTAGGCTGCAATGCAACTTTTAAGGAAATTTAATTCTTGATATGTTTCTATTAGGAGCTTCTAAGTGATAGCTAGTTGTGTAAAACTAATAGAATACTAAACATAACTATACACTCGAAAGCGGGTAGGTAGATATATTTTCCTTGTTGGCACATAATTTATTACATAAATTTATCAATTTTTTTACTGTTTATGTCATTTTCTACATTTTACTTTTCTTTTGTAATGAAATGGATGTATGTTTAGGAATTTAGATTTGCTTAGAAATTCTCTTTTTTATTAATGTGATAGTATTTTCACAGGCTCTTAATTTACTTTGCAAACTGGTCATTTGTAATGTTAAAATCCATTGTGAAACATAAGGACCTGGGAAGACTATGATTTCGCCCAACTTGTGGGTGTCACACTAACCCTAAGGATGGAGGGGGGCCAAGTCTAAGGGGAGTGCAAATAGATAGTGAGATAAGTTTTTTTGAGCGTAGAATTAGTGATTCAAGAGTGACAGGCTAGAACCGTAACCAATTTGGTCTTTAGCTTGGAACCTAAGGTATGGTTAGTCATGTCTCTAAGTGCAAAGTCACTCATCCACCTTAACATATGTCTAAACTTACTTTTATGCTTCTTTTATGGCTAACATTCTGCAACATGAAGCATTATAGGCCTCACCACCGTCTTATAAAATTTATATTCAAGTTTAAGTGGTATCTTTCTATCACACAATAAGCCTTATGCATTCCTTCACTTCAACCATCAATTTTACTAATAACATCCCCATCTATATCACCATCGTATTCAACAATAGACCTGATATATCTAAAATGTTCATTGTTTTAATGACTCAATCTCATCTATTACTATAACTCTACCACTAGATCCGCAACTACTAAAATTTTACTTAATGTACTTATTTTTAGATCTACTCAAATGAAAGTCTTTAACTCTATGTTTGACCTTCTTTATTCAAGTTTTTCTTGAACTCTCTCTAGTGTTGTCCACAAGTATGATATCATCAGCAAAAAGCATACACCAAGGTACATCCTCTTGTAAATGACCGATAAGAGCATTCATAATTAAAGCAAAAAATTAGCTAGAAACTTACACTTAAGTCCAATCCCTAAATTACTTACCCTAAATTAGGTATAAAAATGGTTAAAGTAAGATACATACCTTCCTCAATGCATTCTGGTTAGAGCAGAGCAGGAGGAAGAGAACTACATGAGTTTCAACGATCTCTGTACGTAGGCCACGTACGTTACCTTGCCAGCTAGCTCTAAGGGAGATTGTATTGCGAGGACTTTATGGGAGAGGGAAAGGAGAGAGGGAAGGGGAGAAGGGAAATTGTGTGCGAGGCTTTTGGGCAGAAGGGGAGATGAGTGGAGAGAAAATGAAATTTAGGCGCACAAGATGAGTAAATTAGGTCATTTGTGTTAGTCTTTCATCAAATTTACGTTGAACTTGTTCAACTCTAACAAGTAAAGTATTTACAATCTTTTTTTCGACGCAAACTCTGTCGCAAATCCAAAGATAAATTTCTTCATTTTCGGAACACTTATACAGACGAATTTTCCAATGTAAATCAGATGCTAATTTCGACACAAATATCATAATTTATTTTTTGCCACTCATCTTACGCTAATCTGACACTAACATTTGAGTCAGAAATATCAGACATATACTAATTTATGCTCCTCCTGTAGTGTGTCTTATATGTTATCTCATACGTCTTTTGATAATTTGATCAAAACTATTGACATTGTTTTTTATCGACACCATCGTCTTCGCCATTCCCCCATCTAGGCTTAGGTTCATTCCTAGTGCCCCTAGGTGATTGCTCTTTGCGTGGCTTGGGGCTTGAATTAAATTTGATGGGTTTGAACTTGGTTTAAATTAAAATTAAAATTAAAATTAAGTCAAATTTCGATCTAATTTAATTAACTATTAATTAAAACTTAAATTTGAACCAAATTTAACCTAAATCCATCTTAATTAAAAATTTAAACTTTAAAATTTTGTCCCTTGAAATTAACATAAAGTAAAATTTAAAAAAAATTAATCTTAAACAAAACACAAGTTTAAATTAACCTAAAATTACAAATATTAACACAAACCTACACAAACAATTAAATTAAACTTGTGCTTAAACTAAATTTTAATTTAATTAAAATTGAATCTAAAATTCAGTTAAACAAAACAAACAAACATAATTAAAATCTAAAAATTAAACAAATTAACTTTAAACCTAAACCTTAAATCATAACCTAACATTAATATTAAAACTAAAATTAAAAGTAAATTGAAAAGCCATTTGAACCTAAAACAAATTGAAATTAAAATGAAAAATTCATAAAACTAAGAAAAATTTACATGAAAACCACTTTCTTATAAAGGTACAAATAAATATGATTTGGGTGGTATCCATGTAAACACCCCTAAAGTTAAAACTAATGAGCTCTTAATTTAAACTAAATTGACAAAACATAATTAAGTTTATCAAACCTTAATTAATTTAAGAAGTTAATCAATCTAAATTTAAATCAAAAATTAAAATTAAAGCAAACACAATCAACTTTAATTAGAACAAAATTAGCCAAATTCAAACCAACTTAAGCTCATCAAATCCGTCATTTGGATGCCTTAACTCCACAGTTAATATCCACCCTTTAATCTTAATCGAAGGGAGGGTTATAGGTATAAAGGCCAATGCAAACCTTTGATATCATATGAAGAAAGATTCTGGTTTCCCTCGAGTTGAAATCCATTGAAGAGCGCTCCTATGTCATATGAGTTATGAGCCACGCAGACGATAGTTGCTTTGTAGGCTATGGCGGGAGTTGCAACATACATGGGTACGCTGTTATACCGCCTTCAGGTTGTGTCGTCATATTGTCTTGTGTTTCATTACTTTGCAACGTATACCGGAATTTCATGGCGTATGTCGACTTCGCGTGGAGCTTCGCTGTAATGAGTGGAAGGCAGCTGAAGTTGGTCGATGATGGCCGACATGTTTTAGTTAGCGATTGTAGGAGTGGGAGGTATTCGGCGAATCTTTAGTGGAAAAACAATGGTTGGCTTCAACACTTTCTTTTCCAAGCTCCGATCAACTTTTGACTCAATGTCGAGATCCAGGTCCTCTCTCAATGAAGGGTTAGAGCTCTATTTATATAGTCTAGAGGAGTCTTCACTGCTGATAAGGAAGGAATCATGACTTCTCCATCGAATAACCCAGAGAAGTTCCCTTAATCAGACATTGTTTTATGGATATTTGAGTGTCTTAATCATGGCCACTATATATACTCTATTTGATTATAAGCTTGTCATATTTGAAATTCATTTGAAATAGGCATTGAAAACTTCAAAAATGACTTAGCTATATGATTTGGGGTTTATTTGACTCAAATTGGACCAACTTTAACATTATTACATTCTTCGCATCGAGCCGGTCAGTTTGATTGTAAGTTTGCTAAAATCAAAGTTTTGAATGATATTTAATTGAGGTTTGAGCGTTCATTGCTTAAAAAAATACCTTGAGATTCGTGTCACGGCTCGAGATCCATGTCAAATATTGAGGTTTTGTTGATCGAGTATCATTTCTATTTTTCAAACTAAAAGATCTTAAATTTTATCTAGTAATAAATTTTAATCTTTAGCTTCAAAATGGAAATAATTTTTTTTCAAAAAGAAAAGCTAGTAATATAAACCTTTACATTCAAAAAGAAAAAGAAAAAAAAAACCATATCCCCTCAAATTGAGGGGAGAGTTAGAGACAACGGCAACCACAAAACAAAGCTGGGAAGAGGAGCTGCTTCCGAGCTATTTATTCATATGACCTTATCCCATGTTCTATTTTTATTCTTACTATTTCTGCATCTTCGGTCTCAGCTTTAATGAGCACGATGCCACTCGTTGCCAATGAAACTGGGAGATGCATCCACAGATAGTAAGGCTTGTCTTATATTGACCATCTACTTGGAGGTGAGTATAAATATGTATATTTAACCACTATTTTTTCTTATATTTTTTGTCTTTATTAATAAATAAGTCACTTATTTTTTATTAAATTTGAAGTTTTATTAATTCAATGAAAATATTCCCTTAAAATAATATATTTACTCTAATGGCTACTAATATATCATCAAACTTTTTAATTTTAAAAAATTTCAATCATTCATTTCGATGCCATTTTAAATTTACACCTTTGAATTATTTAATCATAAGGGATTCTAAGACCTATAAAAATAAGGTTAAACTCTTTTTTTTAATGATGACAAACTTGAAACTAGAGGCGCAAATAATCACAAATAACACAACGTTATCATTGCTTCTTGTTGACTGACCATTAAGTTACCGCGACCAAGGCTCCAAGGTTTGCAGACCTTTAAATTTCTATCTATAAGAAGAATAAGGTTAAGGCTTGTGCGCATTCCTTTATTTTTCCTTGGACCCAAGCAACTCATCACTTGGACTATATTTGAGATTCCTCAGAAAATGGAAGGTCATTAAGGTAAACTTTATTTTTTTATCATTTTTATTGAAAAAACCAGGGAGGGTGCAGTCTTTGAGGTACTCTTAAGCACGTTTGATGTATAAAAAATAAATGTTTAAACACAATCCAAAAAGGTTTATTAATATATACAAAGCCTACTCAATTAACCAATGTGTACACCTAACCATAAGAGATTAACATCTCATGGATATACTCACACATGACCAAATTAGTCATTGTCATGCTACTATTAATCTTATCTGCAAGGCAAAAGTGGTTCCTTATCCAATTATTAATAAATAATGTAATGTGGGATCTTCTAAAGGAAGTGTTGATGCATCTACCACTGAGTTATAGTAGCATAGGGGGGATATCACTAAATATGATAGGCCAATATGTAGACTCCACATCCATTTATAGTTTTAAAATAACCTATAAATAGTGTTAATGCAATATTTTATCTTTATTACTTGGCCCCAAATTTAAGCACTCAAAATCAAACTATTCCTTGTTCAACAAGTGCATTTGCTAGACCTTCATTGCTTTACTTATTTATGTTCATAGTATAATCATCATTGGATCTTTCATTTCTATCATTAATTCTCTAAAATATCTTCTTGACAACCAACTAAGAAAATCTAGGCAATCTCAAGTCTCAAATACATTATTGGCCTACAAATGGCTCAATCAAGTTTTGGTATCATTCTTTCTTAAAAACACATCACTATATAACTCTTTGCGGATATTAATTTTCTTATTAGCAAACTAAAGCATACAACCATGGGCTTTCACTATCAATTGAATGTTTTCAATAGAGACATTCTCATTGAATCATGTCAAAATTAGAATTTAATAGTCGACTTTTATATTTCATGTTATCTCAGCCTAGCATCACATTTGCCATCAACAATTTTAGCCAATGTCTAGCTTAGCCAAGAACCAAGCACCTCAACTTTGCATGCCATTCTTTTGTTGCATTAAATTAACACAAAGGAAAGTTCGATTTTTTTTCTTTACACCTTCTTAACAACTTAAGGTTTTCTTTGATATATTTGGAGAACAAATTTCATTACCCAAAACTATATTACCAATTTTTACATTATCTTCGATAGTTCTTTAATGCTATAGAATGTAAAGAAGCGATAAATCATTTCAAATTCATTCATCAAAGTACATTGCAATACCTTGGCCACCATGGTAAATGCATTAGCTTGGTAACATAATTAATGTTGGATTTCAATATCCCAATCCCATTGTTACCACTCTTGTTCCATGACAATGAGGTTCCATCCAGAATTACATATCCTACTTTTCATAAGAAAGTGAAAAGCATCAATATTGTCACTTTGTTCGAGACAATGTCTCAAATGGATTCATTAAACTCATGCCACTATGGTAAAAAATCCATCTCAACAATTTTCCCATCAAACTACTTTAATAACATTCATTAACTTTGCTCCTATCCAAGATGGATGTTCAAAACATCCACAGTTCATCTTAAGGGGGGAGTATTACAATCATCATTTGTTCACTACAAAAACATCATACTCCTGCTCCTACCCTTCATACAAAAGACTGACTACATAAGTCTATATCTTATAGTTGCGTGTTCGATGTTTGCTGAAAATAATAAAACTTCTATTTCCTTTGTCATTTTTTTTTCTTTTGTCTTAAATCTCTTCTCTCCCATGATAATTCAAAATGACGGGATTTAAAACCATTCTTAAAAACTCCAGTTGTCTATCATATCTAGCAGTATTTAAATAAGAAAAAAAAAACCTACAAAGCAAAATAAATCTTTTTTTATAAAGCTATTATGATTAGAATTTTTATATTGTACCAAAGTTTCTTAGTAGCTTCAAAATAGTCAATCAATAGATATCTCAAAACTTCTCTCAATATATTTTCAATCAAGTTACAAGAAAATCATATGGCATGTGTTGACTTCAATTATTGCAGTTGATACAAAGTACAGTTAAGACCAACTAGATCAATCGATCAATAAGAATTAGTAAGACATATTTTTTTTAATTTGATGAGCTTCGATTTTAAAATGCTAGAGTTTGGATTATTATTATTATTATTATATTAAAATATAGCTTTGCTTGATCATTGAAATCTTCAAGATAAACCTCATTCAAACAGTAACATTTATTATCAATTTGCACGCTGTGGTCCATCCAGATGATCCAAGATTAAACTAAGAATCAATTACTCTATAAGATCTCCATCATATATGATAATTTTTATTGGGACATTTACAGAGATACCACTCAATTCCAATGTATTCACAGATCGAACACCTAAACAATCATTTTTACACTTTTACCACCCAAATCTTTCATATCACATCAAAAATACACATTTTTATGCAAACATAGGTAAGCTGATATGTAAGTAAAAATTGAAGTTTAGGTGTTAGATATGTAAATACATAAGAATTGAGTGGTGTCTACGTAAAACTTTCATTTTTGTAATTGTGCATTTAAAAACGGGTATGCAAACATCAAATTAATAGTTGTCCTCCATTGTAATATCTTCGATCTTAATTATAGAGATGAATCATGTCTGAATTTGTTTAATAAATACAGGATTGGAGGTAGCAGGAAGAAGAAGGAATCAGGAATGGGTGAAGCCAAAATTTCATTGCCTCTGAACGAGAGAATATGTTCAAAAAGCACGGCGAAGAGGCTGGTGGAGGTCCTCATACTCTCCCTCCTCCTCTCGCTCCTCTCCTACCGCCTCTCTTCTCTTCGTGCAGCACCCAACTGGGTCTGCCTCACAGCCTTCTTCTGCGAAGCCTGGTTCACCTTCATCTGGCTTCTCTACGTCAACGCCAAATGGAATCCGGTGATCTACAAAACATATCCCCATCGCCTACTCAGTCAGTAAGTAATCTATTTATATTTCAGATATATAAATTCTAATCATTAGGGAGCATTTACATGCATAATATTTGATATTTACACTTGATTTATGGATGAAAAGATGTATTTCATTTTTAGTATCATCATGCATTAAAGAATTGAGAGCCATGCAACGTTTAGATATTAGATATGTGAATAGGTAAGAATTAGGAGGGATATATGTGAATGCCCCTTATTTTTATTAAGCGTTCCGTTTGCCCCTCAAATTTTCTTATTACCAAAATTCATGTCATTATAACTTGATTTTCTACGTGATATCATCAAATGATACATGTGGTTCAAGAGAGACAAATGATCAATGCAGAATAGTTTTTTAGTGAACAAATTAAATTAGTTAATGTTTTTTTGGGGCGATTACATACACGCTACCCAAAACATTCCTCTTTTCAGTCTATTTCATCCATTTTTCAAAGTCTCACTCAAATATCAAAGGTCATGATAAAACATCAATTCATATTTTTCATTTTTATTAAATTCACAATGATTTGATCGTGACACACATAAATGCATCATTTTTAGAACTTGAAAAATCGTCTGCATGCTTCATTTGTAAATAGTAATGTTTTCTATGTTCTTGTATGAATCTAATTATTACTTTTTTGGGAAAAATTATTCCATACAGATGCATACGGTGTCAGATCTCCACCGTACATCACAGCAAAGATGTATAACAGTGGACCATATTTTAAATTTCCTTAAAAAAAAAATTTGTTGTGATAGACGGTGAAGATCCGACACCATATGCATCTCTGCTTAGGATGTCCGTATAGAATATTTTTTTGCTTTTTTGGGAGTGACTTATTACCCTTTTTCATATCACCAAAAATCCCTCCCTTCCAATATTCTGGATCTCAAATTTTTATTCGAACGCCCATCGAGACCGTAGTTTTTGTATGATGCTTTTGGAGTTGTAGCTTTCAAACGAGCCTTTAACCTCACATGCATCAGATAAAGAAAATGTTCATTTTGCCAAAAGACAGCCTGCGTGTCTCCTTTGGCAGTATAAAAGAGAAATTTAAAATAATTATTTTCAACAAGGACTACCGAGACGTCTGCTTTTCAAATGATACCAGACGATCTATTTAGGGTAAAAATATATTCTGTACCGGTGACTAATTTTATTACTCATCTTAGCTTTTATTTGTAAATATCTTAATAATTTAGTTGTATTTATTTGGTAAGGTCACGTATTTTTTCACGAACAAAATTAAATATAATTGTATAATTTTGAAAATACAGATTTGGTTTGAGTGAGCTTCCGGCCGTTGACTTATTTGTTACGACGGCGGACCCTGATTTGGAGCCACCAATCATCACGGTGAACACGGTATTGTCGTTGTTGGCTGCTGACTATCCGGCAAACCGTCTGGCCTGTTATATATCTGACGACGGTGGTTCGCCGATCACATACTACTCTCTCGCTGAGGCTTCGAAGTTTGCCAGCCGTTGGATTCCGTTCTGTAGGAAGTATGATGTCAAAATTCGTGCTCCATTCATGTATTTCTCTGAAGACCCTGACCAATCATCGCTTGGTCTATCTTTGGATTTCCTAAGAGATTGGAAGGCCATCAAGGTAATTTTCTTTATTATTTTTTTAAGTCATATATTTTTAGATTAAGGCATGCATTAGTACTCATCCAAATTAAATGTTATCATACAAAATGCTATTCATAATTGAGAAAAAATGACAAAAAATTAATAGAATAAATTAATTAAAACTTTAAAGATATATATATATATTCATCAGTGTTTACTCCCTTCTGACTGTGATGATTTTCTATACCTTTCATGTGCTCTATTTATTGTGGTATGATTTATGGACAAATCAGAATTCACCCATAAGGATAAAAAATAATAATGATAAAATAAAATATTGTAGAAAGACTATAGAGAGCATGAACGTGGATACCATATTTATGTATAAAAAAATTGCAAATAATTTATTAAATATTGCAGAATGATTATGAGGAGCTCAAGCAAAGGATAGAAACTGTGGGGAAAAGCCATTTGCCACCTCTTAGAGGAGATGATTATGTTGAGTTCTCTAACATTGAGAGAGGAAACCATCAAAGCATTGTGAAGGTAATTTACTAATTTTCTAATTTTTCTTCTTTTTTTTTTAAGTTTGGTTTTTTAATATGTGTTATTTATTTTTTCAGTTTTTGTTCAGACATGAATTGGATGAATTTCTTTAGCAGACTAATAATAAAATAGCTGAAATTATAATTATAAAAGCAGACAAAGTGGTCAAATATAAAGAAAAGAAACAAAAAAAAGGTAAATCTTGTCATAACCACTTAGTTTCTAATCTGATACATCCTAAAACGAGATAGAATTGGATGAAATTCTAATGACATGTGGAACCTTCACATGATTATTTTTCCCCCTTAGCAAGGACACCTACCAATAATGAGTAGAAGCAAATTCTTCCAATCAAATATCACCATTAGATGTAGTAAGAATAATAGGAATAATGTTGAGTTGTAAATATAATAAACCTTGAGCATTAGTAGTCTCAATAGAAATGATGATGTATATAATGTTCTGAGAATACAAAGAAGCAATAGAAAGCAAAACAACTTCCAAGGAGCAATTAACATTTTCTTACTGATCACAACTGATGATAGTATTCTCTTGAGTTTTTTTGAATTTGGAAAAATACCATCACTTGAAGAAAATTTTCAATAAGAGGACTGTTATTAGCAGAAATAATTAACCCAAAATCATAAACCACCATTAAAATTATGATGATGAGAAACATGTTGAAAACTAATGATTGAGCATAAATCATTTAAATATTAAGCTCTTCAATTTTATTTTTAAGAGTGTTATGGTATGGCTCATATATCATATAGGGACAGATGTTGGAATAAAGCAGAAGAATCTGTCCAAATCGGGAAGTTAAGTTATGTGGGTTGGGGGTGCTGGGTCAATGCACCGCTATACGGTACAGGGGTAATTTGGGAATTACATTTTGTACTGTATAGTTTACTCTAGGATTATAAATAGATCTGTTTGTAATCCTAGGTCTTTGAGAGAGTTTAATCTTGTAATATGTATTCTTTTCTGAATATTGAAAAGGAAGTCGCCGCTCTGCTCCCTAGGATGTAGGCATCTTTGCCGAACCTCGTTAAATCTCTGTGTGTTCTTCTGGATTTGTGTCGTTCTTGTTTTTCTTCGCCCTAATTTTCTCAACAAAGAGAAAGTTCAAAAATAATTGAAGATGGAGGAAAATATGCCTCCATATTAATTTGGATAATTAGTGAAAACTCTATCTAATTAAAGGAGTCTCTTCATAATTTGTGGTATTTGGATGTTGCAATTGAGGGTTTTTGACAAATTAATTTCTTTCAAATATAAGTATCATGCCCAAACATGAGATTGTGAGAGCAATAAATTGGTACTTTCTTAAATTTGAAAAGCACGTTTATTGTGAGCCAATCCAAAATAGTGTTTTAATGAGCTTTGATATAATATTGCCTAAGATTTTATTAATTGATGGTCTAGAAGCAAAAGTATTGAGATATTATACCCGATGGGGATTGACGGATAAATGACCAGTGAACCAAATAGATATATGAAACACATGTATTCTTAAATGCAAAAATTGGCCTAAATTCACTTAAGACGACAAGAAAAAACCACTTATGATATATTTTTTTTGTATTAAAGNCGCCAACATATATATATATATATATATATATATATATATATATATATATATATATATATATATATAACTAGCGAAATTTTTTTTTAATTTATATATGCTTACATATACATAATTAAGTTTGTAAACATCAAGATTTTTTTAGAGCTAAAGCAACGAATTAATCACAATTTATGCATTAATCAATGATTTAAATTATTTATTTTTAAGTTTTTTTTTTATGTCCTCATTTAATATTTAATTAATGCCCATTGAATCAATATATATTGTCTATTAAAAGAAATTATTAACTTTATTTAATCATTTTACAGATATTATGGGAGAACAAAGATGAGATAGATGGTATCCCACATTTGATATATGTATCTAGAGAAAAGAGGCCAAAACATCTACATCATTTCAAAGCTGGAGCCATGAATGTTTTGGTAAGTTTAAAAGTGTCATAGATCATTGTAGACCTTTCACTTTCTTATATTTTATAAAATAGCTATTTAGATACCTTTTTTTATTAAAATTAGGACTATTTTTTCCTTATTTGCAAGTCACACTATTATATTAGTTATAAGACTTTGAAAATAAGGCTATCCATGTAACTTTAGATCATAATATTTGTGTTTTTTAGACACATTTTTTTGGCATAAAATTATATATTAAAAGGTTTAAAATTTAGCTAAAAGTTTTGATAAACTTATGAAGGATCAAATATATGATAACTAAACAAAAATTAGAACTTAAATGAGTATCTCATAGTAATGATTCAAACATGATGTCATTACTATGTCATTACAAACCTAACCTTATAGCAAACCACATCGAGCTTTTATATATCTGTCTATAAAGACCACCATATAACTAGAACTCTTCACAAACATAGAGTAAATTGGTATATCGATTTAACATTTCATTTATTAATCATATGATTCAATTAATGTGGCGCAGCCATATCATTGTACTTGCATGCCAATTACATCAGAAGAATTATATAAAATACAAGTGATGATAAGATCGACCATAAATTCAAAGGATGATGTGACATCAAGCAACAAATACATGCATTTTAAGATATTTTTTTTTCAAAGATCATATGATTGATGTCTGCTAGAAAATTTGCGGTGGTAGAGTAACAAATTATTGTATTAATGTTGCACGAGAATTTAGCATACATACAAATGAAAGAGAGACATACAGTAGTGACATCAGAGATTTTTACGTGAAAAATCCTTAATGGGAAAGACAACGGGGCTAGCCCAGTTGCGAAAATTCACTATAAATGATGAGTATACATGTTCATCCTTCTCCTAAATTAGAAAAGATGGAATTACAAAGTTGTATAACTATAATCTGACTACGGTTATTGGTGATAGCATATTGCAAGGGTTACTGTTGATTGTTGTAGAAGTAGCAATCTGCCATGAGTATTGTAGATGGTTGCGCCAGAAGCGTTGATTGGCTAAAGAAACTGTAGTAAACAATTGTGGCAGTTATGGACCACATAAGCTGTAGTGACGAGTATAAATGACGCCCGTAGGCCGCGAGGGCAAAAGTTGGGAATTGCACGATCTGTGGACCATGTAGGTCGTAGAGGCGAGTATGAATGACGTTCGTAGGCCGCGGGGTCGGAGTCAGGAGCTGCATGAGTTGTGAACCACGTAGGCAATTGGGCGAGTATGAATGACGTCCGTAGGCCGCGAGGGCAGGAGTTGGGAGCTACATAAGTTGATGACCATGTAGGTCATTGTTGATACATGGACCGTAGTGATGAGCTTTTGTCCCACATACGAGAAATAATTATTATATTTTTCAGGTTATAACATTATCAACTGATAATGTGTGGTTGATATTAATTGACGATGGTGGTTAGCGGTGGACGACAGAGGTTGGTGAGGTCGACAGCAGTTGACATAGTCAACGGCGATCGGTGGTTTGATAATAGTCGGTAGTTGTCGAGGGAGGTCGGCGGTGGTCAATAACGATCGGCGGTGATGCTGAGCTGAAGCTTCTCCTTAAAGCATCACGCTCTCTCTAGGCTTTCTCTCTCTCTCATGTGAGGGGTAGGAGTCTATTTATAGTATTTTGGGTGCAATTAATGCACTAATATGAATCATTTTGATCGGACGGTTCAGAGAATTTCCTTGAATCATACGGTGTTTCATGGGCATTTGAGTGTCTTAATGATATCATAATTGAGTGATCTTGGTCTCGTTGGATTCGTCTTGCCGAGACGCTCAATTTGAGTACAATTTTAGTAGTGTCGACATCTGTTTGACCTTTCAAATGTGTCTGGAAATCTTCTAAGAGTGGTTTAATGACTTGATCTGGGCTCGATGCCACTCGGATTAGACTAGTTTTTAAATCATTAGGTCCGTCTCATCAAGCCGGTCAGTTTGATAATAAGTTTGTAGAAATTAGAGCTCTTGATGTTTTTTTATCAAAATTTGAATGTTTCTTATTCAAAATATCGTCTCAAGATCCGTGTCATGCCTTGAGATTCGTGTGAGATGATGAAAATCTATTGATGGCGTATCAGTTGTCTCCTTATTTTCAGGCAAGATCATTTTTATCGTTTGAAAATATCAATATCTGAGGCATTTGTGTCATGTATATATATTATTTTATTATTACTGCTATAACAATATTTTTTATCCTTATATGTTAATAAGTTGAACTGTTTGGTTCCTCCTGCTTCATAAGGGAGTGTCAAAGTTCAAATCTGAGCTTAGACATTAGTAATAAAAATTATTGGGGAGGTGGAAAGGTCGGATTCGAGGTAATGGGAAAATGCATCATTTTTTTGTTGGAATATGAAAAGTTTTTATTTTTTTTAATGCTCGCACTTATTTTTACATTTATATGTTAGTGTGCATTTAATGATTAAGGCTCTTTTTGAGCCTATAACTAGACCTAAAGGAGAGGGCGTAGAGTTGTGGCGGTGCGTCGTGACGGTACATTGCGGCGGCGCGATGAAGCGGTGTGGCGCGGCACCGTGACGCGACACATTGTGGCTATGTGTCAAGGCGATGCATTGCAGTAGGGTATTGCGGTGACGCGACACATTAAGGTGGGGAGTTGCAACGACATGACGCATTGCGGTGATGCATCACAGTGTCACTTTGCGGTGGAGTGTCAGGGTAGAGCATCGCGGCGGGGCGTTGCGGCGGTCCGTCACGGTGATGCTTTGCGGCAGTCATTCACGGTGACGCGTTGTCGCGGTCCGTCACGGCTGCACGTTGCAGCGGTCCGTCATGGCGACGTGTTGCGGTAGTGCGTTGTGAGGACGTGAAGCGTTACATCGGTGCGTTGTAGTGACACGTTGTGGTGGTGCGTCGCGGCGACACGTTGCAGCATGACGACAAGTTGTGACGGTGCGTCGCAGCGACGCGTTCCGACAATGCGTTGCGATGATGTGACCCATTGTGGGATGCGTCGCTGCAACGAGTTGCGGCATGGCAATGCATTGGGTCGATGTGTAGCGATGACGCGTTGCGACGGAGCGGCGTAGTAACGCGTTATGGCGGAGCATCGTGGCGGGGCATCGCAATGACATGACGCATTGCGACGGAGCGTGGTAGCAGGGCTTTGTAGTGATGTGATGCGTTGTGATAGTGTGTAATGGCTATGCATCGTGGTGATGCATTTCAGCAGTGTCGTGGCAGTGCGTTGCAGCGACATGTTGCGACGGGGCGTCACGGAGACGCGATGCATTGCTGCAGTGCATTGCAACAATGCATTTTGGCATTGTGGCGGAGCGTAGTGGTGATACGAAGTATTGCGACGATGTGTCATAATGATCCATCATGACGACGCATTGTTGCAAAGAGTTGTAATGAAGGATTGCGGCACAAAGTTGAGGTGAAAAATTGTTGCGCATGGTTGAGATGAAGAATTGTGGCGTAGAGTTGTGGTGAAGAATTGATGAGTAGAGTTGAGGTAAAGAATTCCAGAGTAGAATTGTGACGAAGAGTGGCAAAAAAGAGCTACGACAAAAAGAAAAGTCGTCTCTGCCCTGTGTAACAGACAAACAACGGAATCTTCTTTCTCGTTGCGGCGAAGAGGAAAGTTGTCAACGTCTTGCATAGCATACGAGCAACAATATCTTCTTTCTTGTTTGGGATAATAGGAAAATCGTCTATGTTATGTGTAGCAGGCAAGCAACGAGATCTTCTTTCTCGTGCGGCGAAGAAGAAAGTCGTCCCCGACCTACATAGCAGACAAGCATCCATATCTTCTTTCACATTGGTGTCGTGCATGCCGTAGCAGATTCCAGTGTCGCTCTTGCATATTTCTTTAAGAAATGTTGTAGTTTCTCTGCTCACTTTGAGGGGAAGATTTTCATGCTCATGTGGTAGTGATATCTGGAGACCCCCTAATGATCACTAGAAATACAGGGATTTAGGAAGGCGATGCCAACTCTACTCCAAAATGAGCGGATTTGTTGTAACTCTTGTACAAGTATATGTTCGTCTTTGTAGCATTTTTTATCATATGATGTGGCATTTGTAAATAATGATAATGTATTTCTTTGTTTCTTCCACGGTTATTGTGACTTCTTAATTGTGCAAAATTCTGCAATTAAACTTTGTACACAAATGTTTATGAACAATCGTGTATCTTTTGCGATTCATGCTTTCTTAGGTTGTGCCCTTTCAGATCAATGTCATTAGACTCTGATCAAACAAGTTTTTATGTCATTAGGTTCGTCTCATCGAGTCGGTCAGTTTGACTATAAGTTTATTGAAATCGAAGCTTTGGATAACTTTTTATCAAGATTTGAATGTTTTTTATTCAAAATATCGTATCGAGATCCGCGTCTTACCTCGAGATTCGTGTGAAATGATGAAAACTTGTTGGTGGCATATTAATGATTATATTATAGCACATAATAATTTGAACAAATAAAATAACTAGAACTTAATATTCAAGTGCATTTTAAATTAATATGTAATTATAACTTAAATTTGCTGCACAGAATACTCACTTATAGATGTAACAATTAACGGAAAACTATAAAATCTCTTATATAGGGGTAGGGTTGTAATTGAACTAAGTCGATTTTGAGCTGGCTCGTGCTCGACTAAGTGGCTCGCAATCTTAACTTGATGAGCTAAGAAACCAAGTTCAAGCTAGTCGCGACTAGAATAGAGCTCGATTTAAAAATATTAATATAAAATATACTCAAAATTGAGGTNCTAAGTGGCTCGCAATCTTAACTTGATGAGCTAAGAAACCAAGTTCAAGCTAGTCGCGACTAGAATAGAGCTAGATTTAAAAATATTAATATAAAATATACTCAAAATTGAACATAAACGTGAATAATTTGTCTGAGTTAAAGCTCAAGGCTAATACATTATTGGCATTTTTCTTCATCTGTCCAGTATCATAATAAGCAGATTAGCTATATTTTTACCTATTAACGTGCAAGTGTATATATATGTATATATATGAAAATACACCTTGGCTTAGCTCATTTAATTCTGACTCATGTAAAATGGAAAAAAAAAACATTACATCGGTACTACACATATAGAGTAACGTGCGTAGCCAATAAAATCACGCCACGATATCTCACGTGACAGAGAAAAAAAACGGAGCAGTAACACGGAGAATATTCCCCCCCCCCC
>JXCR01148596.1:311668-331873 GCA_002079205.1 Phalaenopsis hybrid cultivar | reverse complement strand
AAAATTCCCCCCCCCCCCCGTGTTATTCATGTGTTATTGCATCCTGAGAATATTTCTGGTGTTATAATAACATAATAACACATCAATAACATATGAATAACATAGAATAACACATGAATAACACGGGAGAGAATATTCCCCGTGTTACTGCGCAACTTTTTTCTCTGTTGAGAATATTCTCAGTGTTATTCGGGTGTTATTGTGTGTTATTCATGTGTTATTGCGTCATGAGAATATTTTTGGTGTTATAATAACACAATAACACATCAATAACACATGAATAATGCACAATAACACATAAATAACACACAATAAAACATGAATAACACACGATAATACATGAATAACACAGATGAGAATATTGCCAATGTTACTGTGCCATTTTTTTATCCTATCGCGCGGGGTGTCGTGACATGATTTCATTGACTACACACGTTACTTTCTATGGACGTAATATTTTTTCTACAAAATGACACAGCAAAATGCCTGAAAAATACGGCAAAAGTTGCTGTCTGCTTTTCCCTTGTTTGTTCAAGTAAAGACCAATAACTGAGTTGTTGTTTCACATGTGTGGGGGCCGAAATCTGAGTTGTATTTCACACGTCTCCAAAACCAATCAATTTCAGCAGCAACTTCTGACATAGACCTTGACGGTGATGTTCAAATTCAATATACTTCTAAAAATACATTTTCATCCAACCATCAATTTCAATAGATATATTTATACTGAAATTACATAGTCTGATGGTAAATCTAACAAGACAAAGTGGTCAGACAGCCTCCAAATATGCCCCAATCAAATAATTAAAATACTATAAAAAAACTTGGGACCACAGAGACTCAAGAAACTCAAAAGTTAAACAATTTAAGATCATTAAGATACTTAAATGAACATTAAATGGTACAATAATTAAAAA
Organism: Phalaenopsis hybrid cultivar; assembly: GCA_002079205.1. Classification (NCBI taxonomy): domain Eukaryota; kingdom Viridiplantae; phylum Streptophyta; class Magnoliopsida; order Asparagales; family Orchidaceae; genus Phalaenopsis; species Phalaenopsis hybrid cultivar. The sequence goes on along the minus strand of JXCR01148596.1, from coordinate 330,956 downwards.
ATCAAATGATAGATGAACCCAACATGTTCAAAATTAAGTAGTTATAAGTTCATTAAGATACTTTATATTAAATGAATGAGTTATATGATAAAACGAATTAACACGGACTTTTAACTAACAACAAAAAAGTTTCTCTCAAAATTTATAAAACTTAACTTTAAATCGGATCAAATCGACCAGTCTAATTAGTTAAATTGTGAATCGAATTTTTGCCTGATTCAACCCAAATTCAAAACTATTTCTAAGCTAATCCTACTAGAAATCATTGGTTGAATCAGTGTGCAAGTATGATTATTTGGCCTTCTGATTGTGGTTGAGATTAAATATAAATATAAATAAAAAAATATCATGTTTCGGAACCATCTTCATAATGTTCAAGAGTTAAATGTCTTGTATATTGAATTTAAAAAATAATATCTTGAATCATTATTATATAATTTAACTATATTAATATTATTTTAATATTTATAATATTATTTAATTCAATCTTAGTTGAACCATTGAAATTTTTTTCTTTTGGTTCAACGATTTGTTTGATTTTTACAAGTTTTCTTTAATTATAATCACGTGCTTAAAAATAAGAAGACATATTAAAACTTGAATAGAGCATGGGGGTCTTTAGAGCTATATTAGTGGATCACTGCCAATAACCAACACCAATAGTCATGTTCAACTGATTAAACCACCTAATTGTATTTGTTTAACCATCATCTGATTGCTCTTGTACTATCTACTTACTATTTGCCAAACTATCGTACTCACATTATTACAACCTAATAACTGTCAAAATCGCCATCATTTGATTATTGCCACACAATCGTAATAATTTAATTATCATTATCATCATCTACTATTTCTACAAAGACATGACATTTCTAACTCTAGAACTCTTCAAAAATTATGAAGAATACTAAAACTAAACTCTAATCTCATAGATTGGTATTATTTCGATTGGATTATATCTTATCGTTTCCCTTTTTCTGGATTTTTAACATAAAAACTTTAGTTTCTCTCGTGTAGTTTTCATTTATCTCTTTATATAATGGCAGGATGCAATACTTTCTCTTTATTTCAGTAAATTTACTAGCACATAGAACTAATATACACCCAAAGCTTTAATATTAATCAATTTTACACCCTAGAAAAGTATTCACTTGAGCATGCATAAATTTTGATACAAGTATAGGAAATAATTTCTAAATTTAAATTCAGACATGTCTAACTTCTGTTTTTGATAAATTTATGATCAAATTAAAGTTCTCAATAACAAAAAATGAATAAGTAATAGATCACTTAGTTCTTAGTTTGTGTTAACATATTTAAATACTAGAAGAATGATCTAAGATTTATAGAATCAACATGAGACTTTATAGGATGTTTTGTTGTTTTGCAAGATTTTCCAAAATACCAATCTCAATTATAAATAGGCCTTCAATATTTATATGAAGAGGGAACCTAGATTTTGATTTGGAGAGAGCTTGGAGATATAAAGAACCCTAAAGTTATGCCCATCAATCAAAATTGACATCCAACAATAGTTGCCATTAATCAAATTTTAACATTTGTTAACCATCGCTTATTCATTGTTATACAACTATTTTCATCTAACTATCATTGTCCAATTATTATTATTTGCCCATCAAAACCAAACTAACATTATTTAATTCGACTATCATTGATCAAGCATTGTCATCATACCATCGTTGTTCACCTCTTGATTTCTTCTATCTCTGTGACATTACAAAAGACTGAGTTAGAGTGTATTATTTTATAATTATGTGTTCGGGGGGTTTACTTATTTAGTAGATCATTTCTTTTGGCTTAAATCCCATGATTTTTTCTTCTCAATTTTTTTTTTTTGCTATAAAGGTCTTTGTGTTTCCTTTGCTCTTCTGTTATATTTTAATATGTCAAGAATCTTTGTACAATATTAGAACATAAAATCTTCACTATTTGAGGGTAAATTCAGGGCACAAACGCTCTTACATTTTTAGTGTCCTTATATTTAATAAATATGTATCAACCCCATTCTATTTGAACTCCATAAAAGCAAATATTTTTGGGTTTGTTTGGGAGTTTGGGATCACATTTAATCTTTATCCTTTATTTTTTAAGAAATTATTCCTTTAAAATATTTTTTTTATATGCATATTCTTTTCAAAACAAACTAATTTCTTTTTAAAAACACTCTAAACCTTCAAAAAATATTTTAAATATTTTTAAAATAACTATAGAAATTATATAACTCACCAAACACATTTTATTTCAAGTAAATAGCCCTTAATTTATATTAATTTCATTTAATAATAAAATATTTATTTATAAATTTCTATTATAACTTTTCTTAATGGTCACCAACAAGATGATTAATTAGACCAACAAAAGGTGATATTTCTCTATATTAAAGACTATAATATTTTCCTAAATGATAATGTAGTAAATTGTTAACTTTCTAATTGTTTAAATGTTGCATGCATGCAGACGAGAGTCTCAGCGTTGATGACGAATGCTCCATTTATTCTAAATGCGGACTGCGATATGTTCGCTAATAATCATCAAGTGATTCTCCATGGAATGTGTCTTCTGCTCGGATTAGATGAAGAGGTCTCTTGTGGCTATGTTCAAATTCCTCAAAAATTTTATGGAGCTCTTAAGGATGATCCCTTCGGAAACAAGCTGGAGGTCTTACAAAAGGTATTCATTTTTAGTTACCCTCAATTAAAAAAAAAACAGCTCAATTAACTTTTTCTAATCATACTTTTATCATTAATTCATACATGGAAAGTTAATGTCTCCATTTGGTTTCAGTTTGTAGGAGAAGGGATTGCAGGGATTCAGGGTCCTTTAAATGGAGGAACTGGATCCTTTCACAGGCGAAAAATTATTTATGGTTGTCCACCCTCCCAACTTGAAGGCCAGGAAAAAAATACACACGGTAGGATTATCATTAGTAAATAATTATGTTTAATTATAGTGTTTGTTAGAGTTATAGGCCTGAAAATTGTTGGATTTAATTCAAGATAAATATAATACAAATTTAGGTATGTAAGTAGGTACCACCAAGTTTCTATGTATTTGCATATCTAACATGTCTTTTATTTTTGCTACTCATCAAAATTGTAAATGTATGATCTTGTTCAATGGCAATGTCATGCCCATTCATTAAATATTGTGCAGATTTGTTCCCTTCCAAAGAGTTAAAAAGAGTATTTGGAAACTCCGAAGAGCTTATACAGTCTACAAATGTGATAATTATGCAAGAAGCCAAGCCAGGATTTTCTTTCAACTCTGAACTTTCAAGCAAAATAGAAATAGCCAAGCAAGTAGCTGCATCCACCTACGAGCAAAACACAAGCTGGGGTAAAGAGGTACTTATATCTATGCAAATAAATTACTCTTTCTTTATTATTTGGTAATTATGNGGTAAAGAGGTACTTATATCTATGCAAATAATATACTCTTTTTTTATTATTTGGTAATTATACGCAAATAATATAGTGCGATATGCTTTTTCACTATTTAACATGCCTGCAACAGATAGGATGGATGTATGGGTCCATGACTGAAGACATTTTAACTGGGATTCGAATTCATTCCTTGGGCTGGAAGTCTGCCTACTGTAATCCTAACCCAGCAGGCTTTCTTGGACTTTCACCTTCAGGCGGCCCAGAAAGCCTTACTCAATTCAAAAGATGGTCTACGGGCCTCCTAGAAATTCTGTTCGATAGAAACGGCCCATTAACGGCCACGTNCCCAGCAGGCTTTCTTGGACTTTCACCTTCAGGCGGCCCAGAAAGCCTCACTCAGTTCAAGAGATGGTCTACGGGCCTTCTAGAAATTCTGTTAGGTAGAAACGGCCCATTAACGGCCACACTTACCAAGCAACTCCAGTTCCGCCAGTGCCTTGCATATTTACTTATCAATACTTGGGCTCTCCGCTCGATCCCTGAGTTGATCTATGCTCTTCTCCCAGCCTACTGTCTCATCAGTGGAACCTCCTTTTTGCCCAAGGTACGTTTTTCATTAATCATCATAATAACTATATATATATGTATATATATATATGTCTTTTAAGATATTATTATGAATAATAAATTTTTACTGGTACATATGCAGGCTTCGGAGCGAGAGTTCCTGCTCGTTGCCGCGCTGTTCANTATATATATATATATATATATATATATATATATAAAGACAAAAATGTCTCTTTTAAGATATTATTATGAATAATAAATTTTTACTGGTACATATGCAGGCTTCGGAGCCAGAGTTCCTGCTGGTTGCAGCGCTGTTCATCAGCTACATCATCTACTGCGTCGCAGAATTCAAGCAGTGCGGGAAGTCGTGCCGTGAATGGTGGAACAATCACCGCATGCAGCGCATAACTCCCATCACCGCCTTCCTCTTGGGCTTCCTCTCCGTCGTCCTCAAATTCCTCGGCGTCTCCGACACCGTCTTTGAGGTTACCCGAAAGGACCATTCACCGCAAACAGGCCTGGTTGAACCGGGGCGGTTCACCTTCGACCGGTCACCGATATTTATCTCCGGCACGGCGTTGGTGCTCGTGCACATCATGGCGGCGGGGATGGTGTTGCTCCGGCGGGCGGGTTGGGGGATTGGAGGGGAGGCGAAGTGGTCGGGATTGGGGGAGATGGTGTGCTGCGGGTGGATTTTGATGGCCTTCTGGCCGTTTGTGAGGGGGTTGTTTGGGACGGGGAGGTATGGGATTCCATGGTCGGTGGTGATCAAAGCAGGAGCTTTTTCGCTTCTTTTCTTCCGGCTTTCTATGAGGTTTTAGCTCTTTCTGAACCTCATTGGGCTCTTCTTTGTGCTTCCTCAACGAACAGATTGTAAGCTATTATAAAATTTGATCTTCTATTGATGCGCTTCGGACAATGTTTTTACTGCAGTTATTAATCGTATTTAGTTTATTAGTTATTAATATTAATCAATTTCTTTTATGTTAGGGGAAAAACTTTGCGTACATAAGACGTGCGCAGAGCTGTATACGTCTGTAACCCGCAAATATGTTACAGGAAGGATTTCTAGAGATTATAACAGCGTTATACCCCCTGTAACCACCCTGTAACCTACCTATATATGAAAACAGAAGCGCGAAACTTACTAAAAGATACAGGTAGGTTACAGGTAGATTACAGGGGGTATAACGCGGTTATAACCTCCTAAAATCTTTCCTGTAACCTGTTTACAAGTGACAAACATACGGAGCTCTGCGTACGTCTTATGCACGCAAATTTTTTTTCGGATGGAGGGCTGTCAAACCAGCTCTTTCGTGGCCATAACTCGTGTTCGATTTATTCACTTAGCAAATGAGCTTAATAAGAACAATTTTTTTATGCTTGATATGTAACCGAGCCGAACACAAATAATATTTTTTTGGTTCATCTTCAACTCATTTTGACTCGAAATAATTAATAAGTATTATTTTTAAATAAGTTAATTGGCTAGAAGGTTACCNTTTTTAGAGATTTTTTTTGAATGATAAATTTTTACTGGTACATATGCAGGCTTCGGAGCGAGAGTTCCTGCTCGTTGCAGCGCTGTTCATCAGCTACATCATCTACTGCGTTGCAGAATTCAAGCTGTGCGGGAAGTCGTGCCGTGAATGGTGGAACAATCACCGCATGCAACGCATAACTCCCATCACCTCCTTCCTCTTCGGCTTCCTCTCCGTCGTCCTCAAATTCCTCGGCGTCTCCGACACCGTTTTTGAGGTTACCCGAAAGGACCAATCACCGCAAACCGGCCAGGTTGAACCGGGGCGTTTCACCTTCGACCGGTCACCGATATTTATATCCGGCACGGCGGTGGTGCTCGTGCACATCATGGCGGCGGGGATGGTGTTGCTCCGGCGGGCGGGTTGGGGGATTGGAGGGGAGGCGAAGGGGTCGGGATTGGGGGAGATGGTATGCTGCGGGTGGATTTTGATGGCCTTCTGGCCGTTTGTGAGGGGGTTGTTTGGGAAGGGGAGGTATGGGATTCCATGGTCGGTGGTGGTCAAAGCAGGAGTTTTTTCGCTTCTTTTCTTCCGGCTTTCTATGAGATTTTAGCTCTTTCTGGACCTCATTGGGGAGGGATTATTGTGTGCGGACACCGCATGCATCTCTGAATGCGGTGTTCGATCTTGGCCGTAGATCACGGTGATCTACGGTCAGGATTATTTATATTTTTAAAAAAATAATAAATNTCGGTGGTGGTCAAAGCAGGAGTTTTTTCGCTTCTTTTCTTCCGGCTTTCTATGAGATTTTAGCTCTTTCTGAACCTCATTGGACTCTTCTTTGTGCTTCCTCAACGAACAGATTGTAAGCTATTATAAAATTTGATCTTCTATTGATGCGCTTCGGACAATGTTTGTAAGTTATTAATATTAATCAATTTCTTTTATGTTAACTTTGGATGGAGGGCTGTCAAACCAGTTCGCCATAACTCATGTTCGACTCATTCGCTAAACAAATGAGCTTAAAATGAACAAATTTTTTGCTCTTGATAAGTAAATTAGCCGAACACAAATAATATTTTGATGGTTCATCTTACTCGAAATAATTAATGAGTATTATTTTTAAATAAGTTAATTGGCTAAAAGGTTTCAAAGATTTATAATCAATTAGAGTTATCAATTAAAAAATAAAATAAATATATACTAAATTATATTTAAATGAATCTCTTAATTTAAACAATAAACTTTAAATCTCGTGCTTACCTCTAACATCCTAAAACTGAATGATTAAGGTTATTAAAATGACTTATTGTTCGCGAACAACTCGTGTTGGGCTCATTAAGCAAACGAGTCGAACACAATCAGATTTTTGGAGCTCGATATATAAACGAGCTGAGCAAGAACGGTGATATTTCTTAACGAGTTGAACACGAACAAAGCATGAGCTCGGTCAAACTTGGCTCGTTTACACCCATAATATTTGGGTGTATAAGAAATTCTATTGTGAATGATAAAATCTAATTTTTTGTGGAAAGTAAGGTGGCGGAAATACAAATTGGAAATTTGTATAAATAGTTACATATATTGAACAGATTTTGAGAGTATTAACTTCGATTGTTGTCAAATGCTATAATAAAATGTGTCTCAGAAAATTTATGATAGAGATGCATTCATATTTTATTATTATACATGTTATGATATGACTCATATATCATATAGGGATAGATGTTGGAACAAAGCGGAGCGGAGCGGAGCGAAGCGGAAGAATCTGTCCAAATCGGGAAGTTACGTTATGTGGGTTGGGGGTGCTGGATCAATGCCCCGCTATACGGTATATGAGTAATTTGGGAATTGCATATTGTATTGTAGGTTTTACTCTATGATTATAAATAAAACTGTTTGTAATCCTAGGCCTTTAAGAGAGCTGAATATTGTATTCTGTATTCTAAATATTGAAAATGAAGTCGCCGCTCTACTCCCGATGATGTAGACGTCTTTGTCGAACCTCGTTAAATCTCTGTGTGTTCTTCTGGATTTGAGTCGATTCTTATTTTTCTTTGCCCTAATTTCTCAACTAGTGGTATCAGAACGAGGTTCAAGGACAAGGAAGAAAAATTTCAGCGGTGCAGGAATAAAGAAGATTTTGACATAGGAGTTTGACGGCTAGGGCGTCAGATTCGGCGCAGGAAGTTGCTTCAGTGAATTCGACAGAAGCAAGGTCCGAGGCAGTTCTGAATATTGAAAAGGAAGTCGTCGCTCTACTCCCGATGATGTAAGCGTCTTTGCCAAACCTCGTTAAATCTCTGTGTGTCCTTTTGGATTTGTGTCGATTCTTGTTTTTATTCGCCCTAATTTCTCAACAAATGTTATCGGAGTGAGGTTTAAGGACAAGGAAGAAAAATTTCAGCGGTGCAGGAATAAAGAAGATTTTGGCAGAGGAGTTTGACTGCTAGGGCGTCAGATTCGGCGCAGAAAGTTGCTTCAGTGAATTCGACAGAAGCAAGGTCCGAGGCAGTTCCGAATTGCCGAAGAGGAGTTTGGCGGGACGAGGATTTCGGCACAGGCTTCATTTTCAGAATCGCGAGCCAGGTTCGCGTGTTACTGCGAGCAGACGCAAAGTTTTCGACATAGTTCGCAGAAGTGTTGCAGAGTTTTTCTGATTTCTCTACCGTTCGCAACAGACATAGATTGCGAGCAGTTCGGCGACGGCTTCGGTGAATTGCGCTACGCTGCGGTTCGGACGGCTCGGCGCTAGAAGGACGGGGTTTCGATACAGCAGTAGAAGAAGAAGAGTTCGCGAGTTCGCGGTACAACAGGAGAGTTCGCTAGTTCGTGGCTTCGGTACAACAGGAGAATTCACGAATTGCAAGAAGTCGCGATTGGTGACAGCAAGGTTCTTGCGGAAGGCTGCTGAGCGGAAGGGTGGAAAAAAATCTTTCCTTCTGTGCGTGGATCTGAAAAGGAAGGAAGTTTTGCAAAGGAAGGTTCGGCACATTTGTGAAAGAAATGTTCTTTTGAAGAAATTGGAAGAAATCTTCCCATTTTTTTCCTTTGTTTGTTCGACTCGTTTACTTTGGAGGCTGCGAAGAAGAAAAATGAAGGAAATCAATAAATTCTTTTCCCGCTGAAGAAAATAAAGTTTTTCAATTTTACTCAATTAAAGGAATGTTGTTTTTTAATTAAGTTGATTCAAAGAAATATTTAATTAAGGAAACATAATTAAAATTTTCTTTGTTGAATCTGTGGAGGTGAGAATTTTTTTGCTGGAGGCTTAAGAGAAGAAAGGATTTGAAATTCAGTTAATTAAATGAAATATTTAATTAAGGGAATATTTCAATTCTTTTTTGGAAAGATTTTGTTGCTTTTCTGGGAAACTTAATTAAGGGAAAATCTTTTTTCTTGGAAACTTAATTAAGGGAAACTTAATTAAGAAATCTTAATTAAGAGATTATTCAAAAGGATTTGTGACAGAATCAAAGCGCAATTTCTGGCTCAACAAGGAATCTTGCGGAGATGAAAATTTGGAAGTATTTTCTGAATTTCGTTGGCTGGAGAAAGAAAATCTTGGCTACTACGCAGAAAAATATAAAATTTTGCGGATTGTTTGCAAGGCAGACGGGCTCGCGGGAACGAATAGGTGCGAAGCAGTTTGGATAAAGGGTTGCGACAATTCAGCGAGTTATGCTTCAGGGAGTTCACGGTAGAGGCGACGTCTCGACTTCGAGGAGCGACAGTTCATGAACCTTCGCGGCATTAGACGAGGTGGAGTTAACGAACAGGAGTTCGTGTGCAGTTACCGCGAACATGAGCGTTTGCGAACAGAGGAGTTCGGTGGTGTTCGACCAGCAGAGTTTGCAAGTACGTCACAAGAGGAGTTGCGACAGGCGGAGTTTGGTAGGGTGCTGGCGAGCGAGCAGGCGCGATTATTCTCAAACAGTGGTTTCACAAAAGGTTTCGCTCACCGAACAACAGTTTAGCCGAGGTGCTGGCGAGAACAGAAAAAGTACTTCAACCCACATTTGTGCATAAGAAACTCCATGATATATTTCTCCTAAAGAGCTACATATTCACAAGGTGGAGATTTTCTCTTAAAGAGCAGGATATTCGCAAGGTAGGGATATTTTTCCTAAGGGGCTGAATATTCGTAAGGTGGAGATTTTCTTCTAAATGGTAGAATATTCGCAAGGTGGAGATTTTTTCTCCTAAGGGATTAAATATTCACAAGGTGAAGATTTTCTCACAAAGGGTTAGATAATCGTCAATGTGAAGAATTGTTAGGTATGACTCATAATATCAGAATTTAGAGTCTCTTGGAATTTAAGATGTGTTTCTCTTGGAATTTAGTGGAACAGAAGCATGGTGGCCGAACCCACATTTTTGTAGGTGTAACTCCCAAGTACCTTTTCTCCTAATGGGCTGGATATTCGCAAAGGTGGAGATTTGTTATGGTATGACTCATATACCATATAGGGACAGATGTTGGAACAAAGCGGAGCGGAGCGAAGCAAAAGAATCTGTCCAAATCGGGAAGCTACATTATTTGACTTGGGGGTGCTGGGTCAACGCCCCGCTATACGGTACATGGGTAATTTGGGAATTACATATTGTACTATAAGTTTTACTCTAGGATTATAAATAGAACTGTTTGTAATCCTAGGCCTTTGAAAGAGCTGAATATTATATTTTGTATTCTTTTCTGAATATTGAAAGGAAGTCGCTGCTCTGCTCTCGAGGACGTAGGGATCTTTGTCGAACCTCGTTAAATCTCTGTGTTATTCTGGATTTGTGTCATTCTTGTTTTTCTTCGCCCTAATTTCTCAACAGTACAATAATCCAAATAATAAAGATTCGAAAACAAATAATAGAAAAACTGATAGAAGAGACATAATTTACGTGAAGATTTTGGAAGGGAAAAAAATATAGGGACTTAGCCAAATTTAAATGGATGTACTATTAACATGTATGTTAAGGAATTTTAGTGCGCTTGAACAATAAAAAATAGTATACAAGAATCAGAGAAAATATTAAAGAACTGACAACGATCCGGCTATGACTTTATTGCAAGACGAACGATATGAGTTCTGTGCCGGTGTCCCAATGATGACTGTATTGGTATGGTGAAAATTGTGATATCATCGAGACAATAAAGGTCCAACGAAAATGCTTGTGGTATAACAACAAGTGTGTTTAGTAGAAAGCAGTTTGAGAATGACAGTTGTGATGGTGTCACAATGACTGTGGCTACAATGGCTCTACGTCAGTTCTGTATATGGTCGGGTGGCGGTGGTAGCCCAAATATGGTGCTCTGACGATGATGACTCAATGTCAGTGGTTCTATGATGGCGATAATGGCTTAGATAGTCCTCTGCCACGAAGGTGACAGCTTGACATTGGTCAGGTGACAGTCGATTGGCGGCAACGTCGTCCCGCAACAATGCTTTCACAAGATGGCGGTGACCCATGTTTGATAGTTTGAGAGTGCACAAAACGGACTCTTGACCTTACTTTTGTGTATCTAAATTCTTTTCTTAGAACTTAGGATCTAGTCATAGGAATTTCCTATTGACTATCATAGAAAATTAGTGATGAGATTTCCCTTACTTAGGAATTCTAGCCACCTCCTGACTCTTTTGTGAAGTCTTGCATGGGTGGTCTCAAACCCTCAACACTTTATTGAGTTGTTCTGACGAAGCTAAAAGAGAGTTCCCATAGAATTATGAGGCCTTAGGAATACGTTGGGTGTCTTGGTCATTCACACCCCATACCTCACTCTACACATCACTCTACTATGCACATTACAACCTTCACTCTACTATGCACATCACTACAACCACCACACCCCTATTCACTTTTCACCCCACATGCCTCACCAATACACCCCAAGCCACCAAATCCACCCCAAATCCATCAAAACTAAACACACATGCCAAATCAAACTTCACCAAGCTCATGTCCCAAATGTCATCATGATAATTTCTAAACTTCATCAAGCCCATGGTCATTTTGGCATGCTCATCTCTCGGGATGACGTATTACCCGTAGTATTGCTTTCGATTGCTTAAACTGTTTTATATATGAGCTCTGTTCNAAGGTTACCAAGATTTATAATCAATTAGAGTTATCAATTAAAAAATAAAATAAATATATACTAAATTATATTCAAATGAATCTCTTAATTTAAGCAATAAACTTTAAATCTCGCGCTTACCTCTAACATCCTAAAATTGAATGATTAAGGTTACTAAAATGACTTATTGTTCGCGAACAGCTCATGTTGGGCTCATTAAACAAACGAGTCGAACACAATCTGATTTTTAGAGCTCGATAGATAAACGAGCTGAACAGGAATAGTGATATTTCTTAACGAGTTGAACACGAACAAAGCATGAGCTCGGTCAAACTTGGCCCGTTTACACCCATAATATTTGGGTGTATAAGAAATTCTATTGTGAATGATAAAATCTAATTTTTTTGTGGAAAGTAAGATGGCGGAAATACAAATTGGAAATTTGTATAAATTGTTACATATATTGAACATGTTTTGAGAGTATTAACTTCGATTGATGTCAAATGCTATAATAAAATGTGTCTTAGAAAATTTATGATAGAGATGGATTCATATTCTATTATGCTACAAAAATCCAAATAATAAAGATCCGAAAACAAATAATAGAAAAAACTGATAGAAGAGACATAATTTACGTGAACATTTTGGAAGGGAAAAAAATATAGGGGCTTAGCCAAATCTAAATAGATGTACTATTAACATGTATGTTACAGGAATTTTAGTGCTCTTGAACAATTAAAAATAGTATTACAAGAATGAGAGAAAATATTAAAGAACTTAGAACGATCCGGCTACGACTTTATTGCAAGGCGAACGACATGAGTTGTGTGTTGGTGTCCCGATGATGACTGTAGTGGTATGGTGAAAATTGCGATATCATCGTGACAATAAAGGTCCAACGAAAATAGTTGTGGTATAACAACAAGTGTGTTTAGTAGAAAGCAGTTTGAGAATGACGGTAGTGATGGTGTCACAATGACTGCCGCTACAATGGCTCGACGTCAGTTCTGTATATGGTCGGGTGGCGGTGGTAGCCCAAATATGGTGCTATGACGACGATGACCCAATGACAGTGGTTCTATGATGGCGACAGTGGCTTGGTTAATCCTCTGCCATGACGGTGGCAGCTTGACGTCGGTCGGGTGACTGTCGATTGGCGGCGACGTCGTCCCGCAACAATGCTTTCACAAGATGGCGGTGACTCAGGTTTGATAGTTTGAGAGTGCACAAACCGGACTGTTGACCTCACTTTTGTGATATCTAAATTCTTCTCTTAGAACTTAGAATCTAGCCATAGGACTTTCCTATTGACTATCCTAGAAAACTAGTGATGTGATTTCCCCCACTTAGGAATTCTAACCACCTCCTAACTCTTTTGTGAAGTCTTGCATGGGTGGTCTCAAACCCTCAACACTTTGGTGAGTTGGTCAAGACCAACATGACGAAACTCAAAGAGAGTTCCCATAGAATTATGAGGCCTTAGGAAGATGTTGGGTGGCTTGGTCATTCACACCCCATACCTCACTCTACACATCACTCTACTATGCACATTGCAACCATCACTCTACTATGCACATCACTACAACCACCACACCCCTATTCACTTTTCACCCACGTCTCACCAATACACCCCAAGCCACCAAACCCACCCCAAATCCATCAAAACTGAACACACATGCCAAATCAAACTTCACCAAGCTCATGTCCCAAATGTCATCATGATAATTTCTAAACTTCATCAAGCCCATGGTTATATTGGCATGCTCATCTCTCGGGATGACGTATTACCCGTAGTATTGCGTTCGATTGCTTAAACTATTTTATATATGAGCTCTGTTCGTTCTCACCCTTCAAAATCAAAATATTATTTTCAAAATTCAAAACGAAAAAAGCAGATATTCCAATGTTTCAAAAAGCTAGAAGAAATTTTTTGTTCAACTTTGCACAATAGAATGTTCACTTGAGGTTGTCTTAATCCATCGACATTCAAATGAATTGCAGATACTTTTTTGAAGAATGCTCTAATTTCAATTAACGTATTAAGGATTAGGGTTTAAGTATCTAACTTGATAAAGCATTGAATGTAGTAGGCAAGAAGCTCCGTTAGAAAATATAATAATGATGACTTCCATTATATTCCCTAAATATTTTTCCTACTCCTAAGTTGACACAATAACTCAAATTAGTTGCATATATATTTAGGAACTTCAGAGACTACAACCGCCCATAAATTATTCTTTGCTAAGTTAAAGTAAGATAATACTTGGCATTAGGATATATAAGTTTATCACCAGTTGTCCTTGAAGCTCCAGCTATTTTTCCTTGCAACACTCATTCATGTCCAATTTGTGCACTCTCAAACTATCAAAATTGAGTTACCACCATCTTGTCGAACCATTGTTGCAGGTCGGCGTCGACGCCAAACCACTGTCACATGACCGACGTCAACCCGCTACCATCATGGTAGAGGACTATGCAAGCCAATGTCGACATAACAGAAGCACCGTCATTGGGCCAACCCTGGCAAACCACCATATTTGGGCTACCGCCGCCACCCGACCACATACCGAACTGACGTCGAGCCACTGAAGCAACAGTCATTGTGCCACCACCACTACCGTCATTCTCAGACAGCTATCTACTACGCAGTTGGTGTTAGACCACAGCCATTGTCGTTGTTCCTTTATTGTCTTTGTAGATATTGCGATTGTCACTAGACCACTACTGTCATCATCGGGACAGCAACACAAAACTCGTTTCTAATCTTCCAATATTATCGTAGCCAGATCATTGTCACTTCTCTAAAATTTTTTCTCATTCTTATAATTTTACTGCTTATTGTTCAAGAGCACTCAAATTCCTATGACCTACATCTTAATAGTAAATTTATTTAAATTAAGCTAAGCCTCAAGATTTTTTCCTTTCAGATTTTCCTTTGTATTTTTGTACAATAATAAAATGTTAATGCATCTCTATCATCATAAATTTTCTGAGACACAGCATGTTTATTATTGGTAGAAAATGTTGACATAATTAACTCATTCAGGGCTATTAATCGTATAGAACAAGTGCTAATGATGAAGAATTTGATAATAATACTCACAAAACCTCTTCAATATATGTAACTATTTATACGAATTTCGAATCTGCATTTCCTCCATCTTAATTTCCCCAAAAAATTAGATTTATCATTCCCAATAAAATTTCTTATACATCCAAAGTTAACATAAAAGAAATTGATTAATATTAACAACTAACAAACTAAATACAGTTAATAACTGCAGTACAAACGTCTTCGGAAAGCCAATCAATACAAGATCAAATTTAGGCCCCGTTTAGGGCGGCCATAGAGGAGCGGCGCGACACTGTTCCGCTTTTTTTTTGGTGTTTGTGGCCGCGGGTTGGATATTGTGACCCGTTTTCCGCTTCGACGTTTTACGTTGGTGCCCTTCCTATGATTCTGCCCTTCCTCCTCCTTCGGCTCGGTAAGATGTGATATTCTCCTCTGTTCGCACGAAGAAAAACCTTCGTTGCTCCAAGCTGCGATCTTCCACCACTTGTTTTCTCCTCCTCAGTTGGCACGAGGCAAAACCTCTGCTGCTCCAAGCTACGATCTTCCCCTACCTATTTTATGCTCCTCTATTCGCACGAAGCAAAAGCCTCTGCTGCTCTTTTAGCGTCGAACCTCATGCGACCTATAAATACTTGAAATTACATCTTTCTTCTTCTTCCACTCCATTTTCAAACCACATGCCCAACCCCACTGCCTCCATGTTGTACTCGGCTGTCAACTACAACTTCTAATTTAGATTGTAAGACTTATTATTTTTATTGTAAATCTATTTTTTTGATCAGTTGATATTGTGTAATAGATAGACATTGTTTTTGTGTTAAAGTTAAGATTTTTTGAGAATTAAAAGCTTCACATGAAATTTTAGTGAAACAATTTTTGTGATTTTTATTCAATATATTGATTTTGGTAGGTTTGACTACGTTGATTTTGATATATAGAATAACAAAAAATAATGTTTTTTATAGCTCATACAAAATAAAGACAGAATGATCATTCTTCTAGAAACAACTAACATATAGTTATTTTCACACAGTTGTAATAAATAGACAGTCAACTTCCTTGCAACAGTTATTTGGGGCAACCTAATTATATGTCACCTCCCAAAAGAGTCTTTAAGAGAGGTGGGCAGCTCAGGACTTAAATACTATTTTTCGGCCCTACACCTAGCCGATGTGAAACTATTTTCCCGTGACATGTAGCTAAAAGCGAAAATCTCAAAGACTCACAGAAAGTCGGACNAATTGTTCCCTTCCAAAGAGTTAAAAAGAGTATTTGGAAACTCCGAAGAGCTTATACGGTCTACAAATGTGATAATTATGCAAGAAGCAAAGCCAGGATTTTCTTTCAACTCTGAACTTTCAAGCAAAATAGAAATAGCCAAGCAAGTAGCTGCATCCACCTACGAGCAAAATACAAGCTGGGGTAAAGAGGTACTTATATCTATGCAAATAATATACTCTTTTTTTTATTATTTGGTAATTATACGCAAATAATATAGTGCAATATGCTTTTTCACTATTTAACATGCCTGCAACAGATAGGATGGATGTATGGGTCCATGACTGAAGACATTTTAACTGGGATTCGAATTCATTCCATGGGCTGGAAGTCTGTCTACTGTATTCCTAACCCAGCAGGCTTTCTTGGACTTTCACCTTCAGGCGGCCCAGAAAGCCTCACTCAGTTCAAGAGATGGTCTACAGGCCTACTAGAAATTCTGTTCGAAGGAAACGGCCCATTAACGGCCACACTTACCAAGCAACTCCAGTTCCGCCAGTGCCTTGCATATTTACTTCTCAATACTTGGGCTCTCCGCTCGATCCCTGAGTTGATCTATGCTCTTCTCCCAGCCTACTGTCTCATCAGTGGAACCTCCTTCTTGCCCAAGGTACGTTNATTGGAGGGGAGGCGAAGGGGTCGGGATTGGGGGAGATGGTATGCTGCGGGTGGATTTTGATGGCCTTCTGGCCGTTTGTGAGGGGGTTGTTTGGGAAGGGGAGGTATGGGATTCCATGGTCGGTGGTGGTCAAAGCAGGAGTTTTTTCGCTTCTTTTCTTCCGGCTTTCTATGAGATTTTAGCTCTTTCTGAACCTCATTGGACTCTTCTTTGTGCTTCCTCAACGAACAGATTGTAAGCTATTATAAAATTTGATCTTCTATTGATGCGCTTCGGACAATGTTTGTAAGTTATTAATATTAATCAATTTCTTTTATGTTAACTTTGGATGGAGGGCTGTCAAAAGTAGTTCATTGTCTCCATAACTCATGTTCGGCTCATTCGCTAAATAAATGAACTTCATAAGAATAATTTTTTTGCGCTTGACATGTAAACGAGCCGAACATAAATAATATTTCTTCAGCTCATTTTGACTCGAAATAATTAATGAGTATTATTTTTAAATAAGTTAATTGGCTAAAAGGTTTCAAAGATCTATAATCAATTAGAGTTATCAATTAAAAAATAAAATAAATATATACTAAATTATATTTAAATGAATCTCTTAATTTAAACAATAAACTTTAAATCTCGCGCTTACCTCTAACATCCTAATACTGAATGATTAAGGTTACTAAAATGACTTATTGTTAGCGAACAGCTCGTGTTGGGCTTATTAAGCAAACGAGTCGAACACAACCAGATTTTTGGAGCTCGATATATAAACGAGCTGAACAAGAACAGTAATATTTCTTAACGAGTTGAACACGAACAAAACATGGGCTCGGTCAAACTTGGCTCATTTACACCCATAATATTTGGGTGTATAAGAAATTCTATTGTGAATGATAAAATCTAATTTTTTTTGTGGAAAGTAAGATGGCGGAAATACAAATTGGAAATTTGTATAAATAGTTACATATATTGAACAGGTTTTGAGAGTATTAACTTCGATTGTTGTCAAATGCTATAATAAAACGTGCCTCAGAAAATTTATGATAGAGATGCATTCATATTTTATTGTTGTACAAAAATCCAAATAATAAACACCCGAAAACAAATAATAGAAAAACTGATAGAAGAGACATAATTTACGTGAAGATTTTGGAAGGGAAAAATATGTAGGGGCTTAGCCAAATTGTTGAGAAAATTAGGGCGAAGAAAAACAGTAATCGACACAAATCCAGAAGAACACAGAGATTTAATGAGGTTCGGCAAAGATGCCTACATCCTCGGGAGCAGAGCGGCGACATCCTTTTCAATATTCAGAAAAGAATACAAAATACAATATTCAGCTCTCTCAAAGACTTAGAATTACAAACACTCTATTTATAAATCCTAGAGTAAACCCTACAGTACAATATGTAATTACCAAATTACCCCTGTACCGTATAACGAGGCGTTGACTCAGCACCCCCAACCCACATAACGTAACTTTTGATTTGGACAGATTATTCCGCTTCGCTCCGCTCTGCTCCGCTTCGTTCCAGTGTCTGTCCCTATATGGTATATGAGTCATATCATAACACAAATTTAAATGGATGTACTATTAACATGTATGTTACTGGAATTTTAGTGCCCTTGAACAAAAAAAAATAGTATTACAAGAGTGAGAGAAAATATTAAAGAACTGACAACGATCCGGCTAAGACTTTATTGCAAGACGAACGACATGAGTTGTTTGTTGGTGTCCCGATGATGACTGTAGTGGTATGGTGAAAATTGCGATATCATCGAGACAATAAAGGTCCAACAAAAATGGTTGTGGTATAACAACAAGTGTGTTTAGTAGAAAGCTGTTTGAGAATGACGGTAGTGGTGGTGTCACATTGACTGTGGCTACAATGGCTCGACGGCAGTTATGTATATGGTGGGTGGCGGTGGTAGCCCAAATATGGTGTTCTGACAATGATGACCCGATGACAATGGTTCTATGATGGCGACAGTGGCTTGGTTAGTCCTCTGCCACGACGATGGCAGCCTGACGTTGGTCACGTGACAGTCGATTGGTGGCAACATTATCTCGCGACAATGCTTTCACAAGATGGTTGTGACCCGGGTTTGATAGTTTGAGAGTGCACAAATCGGACTGTTGACCTCACTTTTGTGATATCTAAATTCTTCTCTTAGAACTTAGGATCTAGCCATAGGATTTTCCTATTGACTATCTTAGAAAACTAGTGATGAGATTTCCCCCACTTAGGAATTCTAGCCACCTCCTGACTCTTTTGTGAAGTCTTGCATGGGTGGCCTCAAACCCTCAACACTTTGTTGAGTTGGTCAAGACCAACATGATGAAGCTCAAAGAGAATTCCCATAGAATTATGAGGCCTTAAGAAGACGTTGGGTGGCTTGGTCATTCACACCCCATACCTCACTCTACACATCACTCTATTATGCACATTACAACCTTCACTCTACCATGCAAATCACTACAACCACCACACCCCTATTCACTTTTCACCCACATGTCTCACCAATACACCCCAAGCCACCAAATCCACCCCAAATTCATCAAAACTGAACACACATGACAGATCAAACTTCACACCAAGCTCATGTCCCAAATGTCATCATGATAATTTTTAAACTTCATCAAGCCCATGGTTATATTGGCATGCTCATCTCTCGGGATGACGTGTTACCTGTAGTATTGCGTTCGATTGCTTAAACTGTTTTATATATGAGCTCTATTCGGTCTCACCTTTCAAAATCAAAATATTATTTTCAAAAATCAAAATTATATATATATAT
>JXCR01148596.1:288190-310983 GCA_002079205.1 Phalaenopsis hybrid cultivar | reverse complement strand
TATATATATATATATATAATTTTCAAAATGAAGCTATTTTTCCTTGCAACACTTATTTTTGTCCAATTTGTGCACTCTCAAACTATCAAAATTGAGTCACCGCCACCTTATCGAACCATTGTTGCGGGTCGGCGTCGACGCCAGACCACTGTCACATGACCGACGTCAACCCGCCACCATCATGGTAGAGGACTATCCAATCCAATGACGACATCACAGAAGAACCCTCATTGGGCCACCCCCATCAGACCACCATATTTGGGCTACCGCCGCCACCCGACCACATACCGAATTGACGTCGAGCCACTGAAGCAACAGTCATTGTGCCACCACCACTACCGTCATTCTCAGAAGGCTATCTACTACGCAGTTGGTGTTAGACCACAAGCATTGTTGTTGGACCTTTATTGTCTTTGTAGATATTGCAATTGTCATTAGACCGCTACTGTCATTATCGTGACAACAACACATAACTCATTTCTAATCTTCCAATATTATCGTAGCCAGATCATCGTCACTTCTCTAAAATTTTTTCTCATTCTTATAATTTTACTTCTTTTTGTTCAAGAGCACTCAAATTCCTATGACATACATCTTAATAGTAAATTTGTTTAAATTAAGCTAAGCCTCAAGATTTTTTCCTTTCAGATTTTCCTTTGTATTTTTGTACAACAATAAAATGTTAATGCATCTCTATCATCATAAATTTTCTGAGACAGAGCATGTTTGTTATTGGTAGAAAATGTTGACATAATTAACTCATTCAGGGTTATTAATCGTATAGAACAAGTGCTAATGATAAAGAATTTGATAATAATACTCACAAATCCTCTTCAATATATGTAACTATTTATAAGCATCTGTATTTCCTCCATCTTAATTTCCCCAAAAAATTAGATTTATAATTCCCAATAAAATTTCTTATACATCCAAAGTTAACATAAAAGAAATTGATTAATATTAATAACTAACAAACTAAATACAATTAATAACTGCAGTACAAACGTCATCCGAAAGCCAATCAATAAAATATCAAATTTAGGCCCCCTTTTGGGGGAAAATATTTGCGTACATAAGACGTAGGCAGCCATGCGTACGTCCAGGAGTTATTCAAGGGGTACAGAAGGGTTATATCGGGGTTATACCTTGTTGTAACCCCCCTGTAACCTCTTTGTAAACTACTTGTAACATACAAATGAGTTCCGCGCTTTTGTAATTTCATGGGTACAAATAAAATACACAGAGGTTACAAAGGAGTTACACGGAGGTTACAGGGGGTATAATCCGGATATAACCCCCCTGTACCCCCTGAATAACCTCTGACGTACGCAGCGCTGTGTACGTCTTATGTATGCAAATGTTTTCCCCTTTTGGGGCGGCCGTAGAGATGTTTTTTTTTTGGTGTTTGTGGCTGCGGGTTCGATATTGTGACCCGCTTTCCGCTTCGACGTTTTATGCTGGTGCCCTTCCTATGATTCTGACCTTCCTCCTCCTCCGGCTCGGTAAACTGTGATATCTGTTGTAAAATTTAGGGCGAAACAATCACAGGAATCGACGCAAATCCAGAAGAAGAACACAGAGATTTACGAGGTTCGGCAAAGATGCCTACATCCTCGGGAGCGAGCGGCAAGTTTCACTATTTCAGAGGGGGAGTTCAATTACATACCCATGAGTTATACATATATATAGACATATAAGAAACCCATAGACAAATTACCAACACGCCCTCGCTCCTCCCAACCCATAAAATATGAAGAGACACAACTCTTCACCAAGAGACGCATTTCTTCATCAAGAGACACACCTCTTCACTTCAAGAAACTCCAACTTCCAGTATACGAGCCATACCTAACAATTCTCCACCTTGGTGAATATCCAGCACCTTAGGAGATATGCATCACCCGGTATATGCGCCTACCAAACAAATCTCCACCTTAGTAAATATTCAACCCCTTTAGAAGAAAATACTTCATGGAGTTTCTTACACAGTAGTGGGATGGACAACCATGCCAACTAGAAACTGCTAACATTCAACAAGTTCAAGCAATTCAAGAACTTGTTGAGAATACCTGGCTTGGTCAACATACTTGCTGCATTTCCATCATATGATCCGACAGAATGCACTCCACCTACAACTGTACTCCCCAACAGTTTATAGATATTACCGTCAGGTTTCATAGCCCGCAATGCCTTCAAAAAAATTCCTTGTGCTAACAAATCTTTCACACTTGTTTGCAACAATCTGAAGTTCCATGTTCCGCCAAACTTCACTATCTCAAATTTTGTACCAGACATTGTCATTTGAATTTAATTCTGCAGCGAATTTTACCTGCCTTGTATGGAAACAAAACACACAACACAATTAAATTCAAATAAACCTAAAATTTCTTCTGTCAATTTGCAACAATTTCCCGCAGTTTCTAGTGATTCGTGAATCAAATTTTTCACACGAAGCACCTTTCCTGTTCACACAAAAATTCGTCTGAAATACTGCGGACACCAGCCGAACTCCACCTGTCACAATTTCTCCTGTAACAAACCTGCGAACTCCACCTGTCGCAACTCCTGCGACAAACTTGCGAACTCTGCTGGCCGAACTCCTCTGTTCGCAAAACATGGCTCCTATTCACCGGAACCAAACTCCTCCTATTGTAAAATCACCTGCAATAAACTTGCGAACTCCGCTGGCCAAGCACCACCTGTCGCAACTGCACCTGCGACAAACTTACGAACACCTGCCACAACTGCACATGCCGCAACTCCTCGTGCGACAAACCTGCGAACTCCACCTGTCGCAACTCCTGCGACAAACTTGCGAACTCTGCTGGCCGAACTCCTCTGTTCGCAAAACATGGCTCCTATTCACCAGAACCAAACTCCTCCTATTGCAAAATCACCTGCAATAAACTTGCGAACTCCACTGGCCAAGCACCACCTGTCGCAACTGCACCTGCGACAAACTTGCGAAAACCTGCCGCAACTGCACATGCCGCAACTCCTCGTGCGACAAACCTACGAACTCCACTGCAGCTGCACATGCCGCAACTCCTGCGACAAACCTGCAAACTCCGCTGCACCTGCACATGCCGCAACTCCTGCGACAAACCTGCGAACTCCGCTGCAGAGCTCCTCTGTTCGCAAACGCTCCTGTTCGCGGTAACTGCACGCGAACTCCTATTCACGAACTCCACCTCGCTGAACACCGCGAAGGTTCGTGAACTATCGCGCCTCGAAGCTTCGACACCACCACTAACGCGAACTCCTCAAAGAAGAACTTGTCGAACCACCGTAGCCTTTTATCCGAACTGCTTCGCACCTATTCGTTCCCATGAGCCGGTCTGTCCTGCGAACAATTCACAAAATTTGTGAACTCTTCCTGTTCGCCACTGAACTCCTCTTCTCTGTGAAACTAACGAACCTCTGCAGCCCTATCGCGCGAACTTCCTTCAGTCTCTGGCAAAAGAAATCTGGATTCCGACAAAGGGAATATTTCTCAGGCAAATTAAAGATTCATTTTCATTCCATCTCATCTCCCACTTTCTGCTTCCAAAAGGCAAGAATTCCAAGTGGAAATAAAGGAAGATTCTTTTATTCCTTCCTTCAAGAATATTCTTATTCTTTCCCTTCCCCCTACGGGATTTCAAAAAGGAATGGAATATTCATGTGACTGCGCTTCCGGAAGAGGAATGTTCCTCTAGTCTTCCTGAACTACCCTCACGCCTGTTAGCAAGCAACCTCCACTCCTCCACAACCTTTGACGTCATGGAAGAAGCCCGAAGTCCGAACTTTGCCCAAATAGCGAACGATCTCCTTGCTGGTTGCTCCCTCCACACAGATCATGGTCGTGAATCCTTCTTCTTTTCAGTGCAACTTCCGGAGCCTTTCTCCTTCGGTTCATCCCTCTGCGGCGACTCGCCTGGCCTCGTCGCGGAACCCGCGAACCGTCGTGTCCTTCGCGTGAGAACTATCACACGTGAATTACTCTGTTCCTCTGCACCGAAGAAGGCTGCCTGGGCGAACTTCTTTCGCGGTCTCTCTCTCCGAGAACGCCTGTCTCCAATAGTTCTCACGTCTGCTGACAGGAAATCAAAAAATTCCTTTGATTCCCTCCCTTTAACAGCAGAACTGGAACTCCTCATGCCATCATGCCGCTCCCAAACATGTGCGCCAAACTGTTGCGAGCCTTCCAACGTCGAATTTGCGCCTTCATCCTCTCTCCGTTATCCAAACCAAGAATTCTTTTTCTCAGAATTCCTGCTCTTCTTCGTTCTTCCTGCTTCGATCTCCTAACCTCTAAAACCTAACCTCGCTCTGATACCAATTGTTGTAAAATTTAGGGCGAAACAATCACAGGAATCAACACAAATCCAGAAGAAGAACACAAAGATTTATGAGGTTCGGCAAAGATGCTTACATCCTCGGGAGCGAGCGACAAGTTTCACTATTTCAGAGGGGGAGTTCAATTACATACCCATGAGTTACACATATATATAGACATATAAGAAATCCATAAATAAATTACCAACACGCCCTCGCTCCTCTCAACCCACAAAATATGAAGAGACAACTCTTCACCAAGAGACGCACTTCTTCACCAAGAGACGCACTTCTTCACTTCAAGAAACTCCAACTTCCTGTATATGAGCCATACCTAACAATATCCTCCTCTGTTTGCACGAAGAAAAACCTCCGCTGCTCTAAGTTGCGTTCTTCCACCACCTTTTTGCACGAAGCAAAACCTCTGCCGCTCCAAGGTACAACCTTCCCCCACCTATTTTCTGCTCCTCTATTCGCACGAAGCAAAAGCCTCCGCCGCTTCTCTAGCGTTGAACCTCATGCGACCTATAAATACTTAAAATTACATCTTTCTTGTTCTTTCACTCCATTTTCAAATCACATGCACAACCCCACTGCCTCCATGTACACGGCTGCCAACGGCAACTTCTTCTAATTTAGATTTTAAAACTTATTATTTTTATTGTAAAATTTATTTTTTGATGAGTTAATATTGTGTAATAGATAGATATTGTTCTTGTGTTAAAGTTATGATTTTTTGAGAATTAAAAGTTTCACATGAAATTTTAGTGAAACAATTTTTGTGATTTTTATTCAGTATATTGATTTTGGAAGGTTCGATCATGATTGATCTTGATCATATATGTCAATAACAAAAAAATAATATTTTCTATAGCTCATATAAAACAGAGACAAAATGATCATTCTTCTAGAAACAACTAACACATAGCTATTTTCACACAGCTGTAATAAATAGACAGTCAATTTCTCTGCAACAGCTATTTGGTGCAATATAAAACTATTTTCACACAACTGTATTAAATAGACAGTCAACTTCCCCGGCACTACCGGCAACATAAACCTGAGAGACTCATGGAAAGTCGGAAGAAAAAAACAGAAAAAGCTGCTGCTTTGATCACCACCGACCATGGAATCCCATAACTCCCCTTCCCAAACAACCCCCTCACAAACGGCCCGAAGGCCACCAAAATCCACCCGCAGCACACCATTTCCCCCACTCCCGATCCCCTCGCCTCCCCTCCAGTCCCCCAACCCGCCAGCCGGAGCAAGACCATCCCCGCCGCCATGATGTGCACCAGCACCACCGCCGTGCCAGAGATAAATACCGGTGACCGGTCGAAGGTGAACCGCCCCGGTTCAACCTGTCCTGTTTGAGGTGATTGGTTCTTTCGGGTGACCTCAAAAACGGTATCGGAGACGCCGAGGAGTTTGAAGACGACGGAGAGGAAGCCGAAGAGGAACGCGGTGATGGGAGTTATGCGCTGCATGCGGTGATTGTTCCACCATTCACGGTACGACTTCCCGCACAGCTTGAATTCTGCGACGCAGTAGATGATGTAACTGGCGAACAGTGTTGCAACCAGCAGGAACTCTCGCTCCGAAGCCTGCATTTGTGCCAGTAAAAATTTATTATTCATAATAATATCTTAAAAGAGACATTTTTGGTCTATATATTTTTTATTTCCTATGTAAATAAATTTATTATACTACGAAGGAATTTTTTTGCCTCACCTTTTATGAAAAATATACTATTGACAATATATTAATGCTTTAATATCTTTTCTTTTGTGATATATTTTATTAAAAATTTATCAAAACGATATCTTTATTTATTTAGATAATAAAAATGGTATTTTTTAATGTGATCAAATTAATTAACTCAATAGTACCCATACACTTGCAACAACACCAAAGCCGTAGTCACACTAAGAGTCTGTTTGGGGCAGCTGTAGCTTATTGAATAATCTGCTGATAGNCTGCGACGCAGTAGATGATGTAACTGGCGAACAGCGTTGCAACCAGCAGGAACTCTCGCTCCGAAGCCTGCACTTGTACCAGTAAAAATTTATTATTCATAATAATATCTTAAAAGAGACATTTTTTGTTTATATATTTTTTTATTTCCTATGTAAATAAATTTATTATATTACTAAGGAATTTTTTGCCTCACCTTTTATGAAAAATATCCTATTGACAATATATAAATGCTTTAATAGCTTTTCTTTTGTGATATATTTTATTAAAAATGTATCAAAACAATATTTTTATTTATTTAGATAATAAAAATGGTACTTTTTAATGATATCAAATTAATTAACTGAATAGTACCCATACACTTGCAACAACGCCAAAGCCGTAGTCCCACTAAGTAGAGTCCGTAACATGAATCTTTTTTCTTCATTGCGTCCTATTTAGTATCGTATTTTCCTTTAATTCTAATAAATTAAGATCATTTTTTATACAATACGCCCAATTTTGCCTAGGTTTACTTCTTCCTTGCTTAACATAAGTAGAATCTAAAACATCTACTCTCTTAATCGGATCATCAGATGGTCGACGTTTAACGTGACCAAAACATATAAAACGAATCTCTCTAATTTTTTTTGTCATTGGAGTTACGCCAACCCTATTACGGATATATTCATTTTGTATTTTGTCTATAAGTGTAAATCCGCTCATCCGTCTAATTATTCTCATCTTAACAACACTTAGTATTATGCTTCACTTTTAAAGGCCAACATTCAACATCATAGAGCATTGCAGGTCTCACCGCCATCTTATAAAATTTGTCTTTCAGTCTAATCGGTACTTTCTATCACACAATAAGTTCCAAACATTCCTCCACTTCAATCGACCAACTTGAATTCTACTATTAACATCCCATCTATATCCCAATTGCTTTAAACAATAGACCGAGATACCTAAATTGATCACACCTTTTAATAGTTTGATCACACAAAGTAGCATTTCTGTCACTAGAGCTACTACTACTACTAAAATTACGTTCAATATATTCAGGTTTGGTTCTAACCAAACGAAGGCCTTTATACTCTAATGTAGACCTCCATATCTCAACTTTTTTTCCAGGCTTTTTCTCGCGTCTTATCCACGAGAAGGATACCTTCAGTAAAAAACATGCACCATGGTACATCCTCATGTAAATGTCCAGTAATACCATCCATAACTAAAGCAGAAAAATATGGTCTTAAAGCCGATCCCTAATATAATCCAAACGAAATAGGAAAATATTTGATCAATCCTCCTTCAATTCGAACACAAGTAACAACTCTAGTATACATATCTTTAATGACTTGAATATAAGTCATATCAACATAACACAAGTAACAACTTTAGTATACATATCTTTAATGACTTGAATATAAGTCATATCAACACATTTCTTATCAAGAACTCTCCAAAGGATATTTCTTGGAATCTTTTCGTAAGCTTTTTCTAAATCAATAAAAAACAAATGTTGATCTCCCTTATTATCTCTGAGTTTTTCCAACAAATCACTCAATAAATCTATAGCTTCCATAGTACACCTGCCTCACATAAATCCTACCCACACATTTAATATTTAAAAATCTATTACTTGAAGACATTGTCAAAAAAATCATAAGGCTAATTTGAACAAACCACATATCAATGTATATTGTTATTAAATTAATTTCATCTTGTTTGAGCCTGTTTAATTGACTTGTGTGTGTCTATNTGTCCTGTTTGAGGTGATTGGTTCTTTCGGGTGACCTCAAAGACGGTATCGGAGACGCCGAGGAGTTTGAAGACGACGGAGAGGAAGCCGAAGAGGAACGCCGTGATGGGAGTTATGCGCTGCATGCGGTGATTGTTCCACCATTCACGGTACGACTTCCCGCAGAGCTTGAATTCTGCGACGCAGTAGATGATGTAACTGGCGAACAGCGTTGCAACCAGCAGGAACTCTCGCTCCGAAGCCTGCATTTGTACCAGTAAAAAAATTATTATTCATAATAATATCTTAAAAGAGACATTTTTTGTCTATATATTTTTTATTTCCTATGTAAATAAATTTATTATATTACGAAGGAATTTTTTGCCTCAACTTTTATGAAAAATATACTATTGACAATATATAAATGCTTTAATGGCTTTTCTTTTGTGATATATTTTATTAAAAATGTATCAAAACAATATCATTATTTATTTAGATAATAAAAATGGTATTTTTTAATGATATCAAATTAATTAACTTAAATAGTACCCATGCACTTGCAACAACACCAAAGCCGTAGTCACACTAAGTAGAGTCCGCAACTTGAATCATTTTTCTTCGTTGCATCCTATTTAGTATCATATTTTCATTTAATTCTAATAAATTAAGATAATTTTTTTTGTACAATACGCCCAAGTTTTCCTAGGTCAAGTTCTTCCTTTCTTAACATAAGTAGAATCTAAAACATCTACTCTCTTAATCGGATCATTAGATGGTCGACGTTTAATGTGACCAAAACATATAAAACGAATCTCTCTAATTTTTTTCTTCAATGGAGTTACGCCAACCCTATTACGGATATATTCATTTTGTATTTTGT
This sequence comes from Phalaenopsis hybrid cultivar, assembly GCA_002079205.1. Lineage (NCBI taxonomy): Eukaryota > Viridiplantae > Streptophyta > Magnoliopsida > Asparagales > Orchidaceae > Phalaenopsis > Phalaenopsis hybrid cultivar. Next base: position 302,092 of record JXCR01148596.1, on the reverse strand, counting down.
CTGTAAGTGTAAAGCCACTCATCCGCCTAATCATTCTCATCTTAACGACACTTAGTATTATGCTTCACTTTTAAAGGCCAACATTCAACATCATAGAGCATTGCAGGTCTCACCATCATCTTATAAAATTTGCCTTTCAGTCTAATCGGTACTTTCTATCACAGAATAAGTCCAAAGCATTCCTCCACTTCAACCAACCAACTTGAATTCTACTATTAACATCCCATCTATATCACAATTGCTTTAAACAATTGACCGAGATACCTAAATCAATCACACCTTTTAATAATTTGATCACACAAAGTAGTCACTAGAGCTACTACTACTAAAATTACATTCCATGTATTCAATTTTGGTTCTAATCAAACGAATGTCTTTAGACTCCAATGTAAACCTCCATAATTCAACTTTTTTCAGGGCTTTTTCTCTCGTCTTATCCGCGAGAAGGATACCTTCAGTAAAAAGCATGCACCATGGTACATCCTCCTGTAAATGTCCAGTAAGACCATCCATAATTAAAGCAAAAAGATATTGTCTTAAAGCCAATCCATGATGTAATCCAACCGAAATAGGAAAATATTTGATCAATCCTCCTTCAATTCGAACACAAGTAACAACTTTAGTATACATATCTTTAATGACTTGAATATAAGTCATATCAACACATTCTTCTCAAGAACTCTCCAAAGGATATCTCTTGGAATCTTTCGTAAGCTTTTTCTAAATTAATAAAAAAAAAATATAGATCTCCCTTATTATTTCTGAATTTTTCCATCAAATCACTGAATAAATCTATAGCTTCCATAGTACACCTGCCTGACATAAATCCTACCCACATTTAATATTTAAACATTTATTACTTGAAGATATTGTCAAAAAAATCATAAGGCTAATTTGAACGAACCACATATCAATGTACATTGTTATTAAATTTATTTCATCTTGTTTGAGCCTGTTTAATTGCCTTGTTTGTGTGTGTCTGTGTATATATATATAATTATTATGATGATTCATGAAAAACATACCTTGGGCAAAAAGAAGGTTCCACTAATGAGACAGTAGGCTGGGAGAAGAGCATAGATCAACTCAGGGATCGAGCGGAGGGCCCAGGTGCTGAGAAGTACATATGCAAGGCACTGGCGGAACTGGAGTCGCTTGCNGGTGACTATTACAAATTTTTATTTTTTTGGAAAAGCCAGACTATTGCCAATAAGCTCCCACCGCACCTAGATGGGTGCGGTGTGAAAACACTGTTTTCTGCGTTTTGAAAACGCATAAGCTGCCAAAACACAGTTTACCCAAACAGGCCAGCTGCGTTTTCAAAACGCCACCGCTCCAAATAAGCTGCCCCAAACAGGCCCTAAGTAGTGTCCGAAACATGAATCTTTTTTTCTTCATTGTGTCCTATTTAGTATCGTCTTTTCATTTAATTCTAATAAATTAAGATCAAGTTTTATACAATACTCCCAAGCTTTCCTAGGTCTGCTTCTTCCTTTCTTAATCGGATCACCAGATGGTCGACATTTAATGTGACCAAAACATATAAAACGAATCTCTCTAATTTTTTTCGTCATTGGAGTTACGCCAACCCTATTACGGACATATTCATTTTGTATTTTATCTATAAGTGCAAACGACTCATCCGCCTAATCATTGTCATCTTAACGACACATAGTATTATGCTTCACTTTTAAAGGCCAACATTCAACATCATAGAGCATTGCACGTCTCACCGCCATCTTAAAAAATTTGCCTTTTAGTCTAATCGGTACTTTCTATCACACAATAAGTTCCAAGCATTCCTCCACTTCAACCGACCAACTTGAATACTACTATTAACATCCCTTCTATGTCACAATTGCTTTAAACAGTAGACCGAGATACCTAAATCAATCACACCTTTTAATAATTTGATCACACAAAGTAGCACTTCTGTCACTAGAGCTACTATTACTAAACTTACATTCAATGTATCCAGTTTTGGTTCTAATCAAACGAAGGCCTTTAGACTCCAATGTAGACCTCCAAAATTCAACTTTTTTCCGGGCTTTTTCTCTCGTCTTATCCGCGAGAAGGATACCTTCAGTAAAAAGCATGCACCATGGTACATCCTCCTATAAATGTCCAATAAGATCATCCATAACTAAAGCAAAAAGATATGGTCTTAAAGCCAATCCCTGATGTAATCCAACCGAAATAGGAAAATATTTGATCAATCCTCCTTCAATTCGAACACAAGTAACAGCTTTAGTATACATATCTTTTTAATGACTTGAATATAACTCATATCAACACATTTCTTCTCAAGAACTCTCCAAAGGATATCCCTTGGAATCTTTTCGTAAGCTTTTTCTAAATCAATAAAAAACAAATATAGATCTCCCTTATTATCTCTGAATTTTTCCATCAAACCACTCAATAAATCTATAGCTTTCATAGTAGACCTGTCTGGCATAAATCCTCCCCACACATTTAATATTTAAAAGTTTATTTCTTGAAGATATTGTCAAAAAAATCATAAGGCTAATTTGAACGAACCACATATCAATGTATATTGTAATTAAATTAATTTCATCTTGTTTGAGCCTGTTTAATTGACTTGTTTGTGTGTGTCTGTGTATATATATATAATTATTATGATGATTAATGAAAAACGTACCTTGGGCAAAAAGAAGGTTCCACTGATGAGACAGTAGGCTGGGAGAAGAGCATAGATCAACTCAGGGATAGAGCGGAGAGCCCAGGTACTGAGAAGTACATATGCAAGGCACTGGCGGAACTGGAGTCGCTTCGTAAGTGTGCCCTGCAATGGACCTTGTCTATCGATAAGAATTTCTAGGAGGCCCGTAGCCCATCTCTTGTACTGTGTAAGGCTTTCAGGGCCGCCTGAAGGGGAGAGTCCAAGAAAGCCAGCTGGGTTAGGATCAAAGTGGGCAGACTTCCAGCCCATGGAATGAATTCTAATCCCAGTTAAAACGTCTTCATTCATAGACCCATACATCCATCCTATCTGTTGCAGGCATATTAAATAGTGAAAAAGCATATTGCACTATATTATTTGCGTATAATTACCAAATAATAAAGAAAGAGTAATTTATTTGCATAGATATAAGTACCTCTTTACCCCAGCTTGTGTTTTGCTCGTAGGTGGATGCAGCTACTTGCTTGGCTATTTCTATTTTGCTTGAAACTTCAGTGTTGAAAGACAATCCTGGCTTGGCTTCTCGAATAATTATCACATTTGTAGACTGTATAAGCTCTTCGGAGTTTCCAAATACTCTTTTTAACTCTTTGCAAGGGAACGATTCTGCACAATATTTAATGAATGGGCATGATATTGCCATTGAACAAGAANCATAGATATAAGTACCTCTTTACCCCAGCTTGTATTTTGCTCGTAGGTGGATGCAGCTACTTGCTTGGCTATCTCTATTTTACTTGAAAGTTCAGTGTTGAAAGAAAGTCCTGGCTTTGCTTCTTGCATAATTATCACATTTGTAGACTGTATAAGCTCTTCGGAGTTTCCAAATACTCTTTTTAACTCTTTGGAAGGGAACAAATCTGCACAATATTTAATGAATGGGCATGATATTGCCATTGAACAAGATCATAATAAAAATTTTATTAATTCATTAAATAACTTTAATTTATACATTTACAATTTTGATGAGTAGCAAAATTGAAAGACATGTTAGATATGCAAATACATAGAAACTTGGTGGTACCTACTTACATACCTAAATTTGTATTATATTTATCTTGAATTAAATCCAACAATTTTCAGGCCTATAACTCTAACAAACACTATAATTAAACATAATTATTTACTAATGATAATCCTACCATGTGTAGTTTTTTCCTGGCCTTCAAGTTGGGAGGGTGAACAACCGNTTTTGATGAGTAGCAAAATTGAAAGACATGTTAGATATGCAAATACATAGAAACTTGGTGGTACCTACTTACCTACCTAAATTTGTATTATATTTATCTTGAATTAAATCCAACAATTTTCAAGCCTATAACTCTAACAACTATAATTAAACATAATTATTTACTAATGATAATCCTACCATGTGTATTTTTTTCCTGGCCTTCAAGTTGGGAGGGTGGACAACCATAAATAATTTTTCTCCTGTGAAAGGATCCAGTTCCTCCATTTAAAGGACCCTGAATCCCTGCAATCCCTTCTCCTACAAACTGAAACCAGATGGATACATTAACTTATCATGTATGAATTAATGATAAAAGTATGATTCGAAAAAGTTAATTAAGCTGATTTTCTTAATTGAGGGTAACTAAAAATGAATACCTTCTGTAAGACCTCCAGCTTGTTTCCGAAGGGATCATCTTTAAGAGCTCCATAAAATCTTTGAGGAATTTGAACATAACCACAACAGGCCTCTTCATCTAATCCGAGCAGAAGACACATTCCATGGAGAATCACTTGGTGATTATTAGCGAACATATCGCAGTCCACATTTAGAATAAATGGAGCATTTGTCATCAACGCTGAGACTCTCGTCTGCATGCATGCAGCATTTAAACAATTAGAAAGTTAAAAATATACTACATTATCATTTAAGAAAATATTATAGTCTTTAATATAGAGAAGTGTCACCTTTTGTTCGTCTAATTAATCATCTTGTTGGTGGCAATTAAGAAAAGTTTTAATAGAAATTTATAAATAAATATTTTATGATTAAATGAAATTAATATAAATTAAGGTCTATTTACTTGAAATAAAATGTGTTTGGTGAGTTATATAATTTCTTTAGTTATTTTAAAAATATTTAAAATATTTTTTGAAGGTTTAGAGTGTTTTTAACAAAGAAAATAGTTTGTTTTGAAAAGAATATGCATATACAAAAAAATATGTTAAATGAATATTTTCTTAAAAATAAAGGATAAATAATAAATGTGATCCCAAGCAAACCCAAAATATTTGCTTTTATGTAGATTAAATAGAATGGAGTTGATACATATTTTTTAAATATAAGGACACTAAACATGTAAGAGGGTTTGTGCCCTGAATTTACCCTCAAATAGTGAATATATTATGTTCTAATATTGTACAAAGATTCTTGACNGATCCAGTTCCTCCATTTAAAGGACCCTGAATCCCTGCAATCCCTTCTCCTACAAACTGAAACCAAATGGATCGATTAACTTACCATGTACGAATTAATGATAAAAAAAATGATTAGAAAAACTTAATCAAGTTGATTTTTTTAATTGAGGGTAACTAAAAATGAATACCTTCTGTAAGACCTCCAGCTTGTTTCCAAAGGGATCATCTTTAAGAGTTCCATGAAATCTTTGAGGAAGTTGAGCATAGCCACAGGAGGCCTCTTCATCTAATCCGAGCATAAGGCACATTCCATGGAGAATCACTTTGTGATTATTAGCGAACATATCACAGTCCACATTTAGAATAAATGGAGCATTCGTCATTAACGCGGAGACTCTCGTCTGCATGCATGCAGCATTTAAACAATCAGAAAGTTAACAATATACTACATTATCATTTAGGAAAATATTATAGTCTTTAATATAAAGAAGTGTCACCTTTTGTTCGCCTAATTAATCATCTTGTGGTGGCAATCAAGAAAAGTTTTAATTGAAATTTATAAATAAAGATTTTATGATTAAATGAAATTAATATTAATTAAGGGCTATTTGGGATTATTTTTACTTTAGTTTTCTATGTTTTACTTGAAATAAAATGTGTTTGGTGAGTTCTATAATTTCTATAGTTATTTTAAAAATATTTAAAATGTTTTTTTGAAGGTTTAGAGTGTTTTTAAAAAAGAAATTAGTTTGTTTTGAAAAGATTAAGCATATGCAAAAAAAAATGTTAAGGGAATATTTTCTTAAAAATAAAAGTTTTAAAAAATAAAAGATAAAAATAAATGTGATCTAAAACAAACCCTAAATATTTGCTTTTATAGAGATCAAATAATACATTCTTGCTGATATAAATTTATTAAATATATAGACACTAAAAATATAAGAGGATTTGTGCCCTGAATTTTCCCTTGCTCCTAACTTTTCTGTCACATCAAATGATAAATTGGTTGTTACTATATATATCCTACATGTAGTTTGCCCTCCTCACTCACACATGTTTGTATCGTACGCTAAAAAATTATTCTACAAACAGTTTTTCTAAGGTGAAAAATTGGTTAGTACTAAAGTTTTGGTTGTATATTAGTTCTATGTGCTAGAAAATTTACACAAATAAGAGTAAGTGTTGCATCCTAACATTGCAAAAGATCCCTATATATAAACAGATAAATGAAAATTACACAAGGAAAACTAAAGTTTTTAGATTAAAAATCCAGAAAAAGGAGAACGAGAAGATACAACAATTTCCAAATAATACGAACATATGAGGTTAAAGTTTAGTTTTAGTATCCTACATAATTTGTGAAGAGTTGCATGGCTAGAACACAATTTTTATGTCATGTCTTTCTAGGAATAGTAGAGGATGATAATGAGTAGATTGTTATGATTGTGTGGCAACAATCAAATGATGACGATTTTGACAATTATTAGGTTGTAACGGTTTCAGTATGATAGTTGGCAGAATAGTGAGTAGATAGTGCTAGAACAATCAGATGATGGTTATCTGGTAATGATGATTAAATGAATACAACTAGGTTGTTTAATCAATCAAAGATGACTATTGGTGTTGGTTATTGGCACTGATCCACTAATATAAATCTAAAGACTCCCATACTCTATTCAAGTTTAAACCTGTCTTTTTAGCATGGAGAATGTGATTCTATTTATAGAACATATGTAAAACTCAAACAGGTCGTTGAACTGAAAGAAGAAAATTTTAATAATTCAACTAAGGTTGAAATGAATAATATTATAAATATTAAAATAATTTTAATATAGTTAAATTATATAATAATGATTTAGATGATATTTTTATTAATTCAATATACAAGACATTTTACTCCTGAACATTATGAAGATGGTTTTGGAACATGATAATTTTTTAATTTATATTTATATTTAATCTCAATCACAATCAGAAGGCCAAATAATCATGCTTCAATAGATTATTATTTATTTATATTTATATTTTTATAGTATTTTAATTATTTAAGTGGTACATATTTGGTTGTAGTCTGACCACTTTATCTTGATAGATTTATCATCAAAATGTTTAATTTTAGTATAAATATATCTATTGAAATTGATGATAGGATGAAAATACAATTTTAAAAATATATTGACCGGCAATTTGAACGTCACCGTCCAGGCCTATTTCAGCCCCCAGACATGTGAAATGACAACTCAATTATTGGTCATTATTTAAACAAACAAGGGAAAAGCAGACGGCAACTTTTGTCATAATTTTGCAAGGCATNGATATTTTTATTAATTCAATATACAAGACATTTTACTCCTGAACATTATGAAGATGGTTTTGGAACATGATATTTTTTTATTTATATTTATATTTATATTTAATCTCAATCACAATCAGAAGGCCAAATAATCGTACTTCAATAGATATTTTTCTAATTTATATTTACATTTTTTTATAATATTTTAATTATTTGATTGGTACATATTTGGTTGTAGTCTGACCACTTTATCTTGTTGGATTTATCATCAACATATTTAATTATTTAAACAAACAAGGGAAAAGCAGACGGCAACTTTTGTCATAATTTTGTAAGGCAACTTTGCTTGGTCATTTTACATGAGTCCGAATTAAATGAGCTAAGCCAATGATATGATTATACTATAGCACATAATAATTTGAACAAATATAATAACTAAAATTTAAATTTTCAACTGCATTTTAAATTAGTATGTAACTATACCTTAAATTTGTTTAGGGTTTACTCATGTNTCATAATAAAAATTTTATTAATTCATTAAATAACTTTAATTTATACATTTACAATTTTGATGAGTAGCAAAAATGAAAGACATGTTAGATATGCAAATTACATACCTAAATTTGTATTATATTTATCTTGAATTAAATTCAACAATTTTCAGGCCTATAACTCTAACAAACACTATGATTAAACATAATTATTTACTAATGATAATCATACCATGTGTATTTTTTTTCTGGCCTTCAAGTTGGGAGGGTGAACAACCATAAACAATTTTTCGCCTGTGAAATGATCCAGTTCCTCCATTTAAAGGACCCTGAATCCCTGCAATTCCTTCTCCTACAAACTGAAACCAAACGGATCGATTAACTTATAATGTACGAATTAATGATAAAAAAATGATTAGAAAAACTTAATGAAGTTCATTTTTTTAATTACTATCATTAAAAATGAATACCTTCTGTAAGACCTCCAGCTTGTTCCCGAAGGGATCATCTTTAAGAGTTCCATGAAATCTTTGAGGAAGTTGAGCATAGCCACAGGAGGCCTCTTCATCAAATCCGATCAGAAGACACATTCCATGGAGAATCACTTTGTGATTATTTGCGAACATATCGCAATCCACATTTAGAATAAATGGAGCATTCGTCATCAACGCTGAGACTCTTGTCTGCATGCATGCAACATTTAAACAATCAGAAAGTTAACAATATACTACATTATCATTTAGAAAAATATTGTAGCCTTTAATATAGAAAAATATCACCTTTTGTTCGTCTAATTAATCATCTTGTCGGTGGCAATTAAGAAAAGTTTTAATATAAATATATAAATAAATATTTTACGATTAAATGAAATTAATATAAATTAACGGCTAATTCAATATTTGAGATTATAAATATTAAAATAATTGTAATATGGTTAAATTATATAATAATGATTCACGATTATATTTTTATTAATTCAATATACAAGACATTTTACTCCTGAACATTATGAAGATGGTTTTGGAACATGATAATTTTTTAATTTATATTTATATTTAATCTCAATCACAATCAGAAGGCCAAATAATCATGCTTCAATAGATTATTATTTATTTATATTTATATTTTTATAGTATTTTAATTATTTAAGTGGTACATATTTGGTTGTAGTCTGACCACTTTATCTTGATAGATTTATCATCAAAATGTTTAATTTTAGTATAAATATATCTATTGAAATTGATGATAGGATGAAAATACAATTTTAAAAATATATTGACCGGCAATTTGAACGTCACCGTCCAGGCCTATTTCAGCCCCCAGACATGTGAAATGACAACTCAATTATTGGTCATTATTTAAACAAACAAGGGAAAAGCAGACGGCAACTTTTGTCATAATTTTGCAAGGCATCTTTGCTTGGTCATTTTACATGAGTCCNGTATCTATCTATCTATCTATCTATCTATCTGTATGTATGTATGTATGTATATATCTGTATGTATGTATGTATGTATGTATATATATATATATATGTATGTATGTATATCTGTATGTATGTATGTATAGTTGTACGTTAAGTAGCTAAAATATAGCTAATCTGTTTCTTATGAAACAGGACAGATGAAGAAAAATGGCTATTATTAGCCTTGAGCTTGAACTCAGACAAGCTAATCACTTTTTTCAACTTTGAGTACATTTTATATCAATATTTTTAAAACGAGCTGGCTCACGAGCTCTATTCGAGTCGCAATTAGCGTGAACCTGATTTCTTAGCTCATCAAGCCAAGATTGTAAGCCACTTATTGAGTCATGCACGAGCCAACTCAAAAACGACTTGGCTCAATTAAAACCCTACCCCTGTATAAGCAAATTTATAGTTTTATAAAGGAATATTAAAATATTCCTTTTTTTGAGCTATTTTAAATCCAAAAACCACTCAAAAATAGAAGTTTTATAAAGGCCTTAAAGATAAGAGCTTGTTAAGATCACATTTGATCTATACAAAACTTGTTATATTATGTTTTTTTTTTCTTATTATTATTTTAAATGAATGTCTCATCATGTGATATCCAACACCATTTTATTTTAAATGTTTGTATCATATAGCTTAGCATTCAATTGCTTTTAGAGGCTATAAGAACTTTACAAAGCTCAACTAAAGAAAGTTGAATTACTTTAAATCATAGAAAATTCATCACAATTATTGATGGATTTTAAAGATTCGTGTGGAAGGGAGAGATTGGTTGCTAGTCAAGTCACCCAACATTAATGATGGTGACAATATTGAAATTTGCTCCCATAACATATTATCACAAAACTATGAAAGGGAGGAGTTTAACGGGTTCATTGTGCCCTACTGGACTAGCCTAATTAAAATTGGTTTGACAGTTACAGAACAAAATTTATTCATGATTGTATGATATCATAATTGAATCATTATGATGAGATACTCATTTTAGTTTTTTTTTTTGTTTATTTATTGTATATATTTGAACCTTCATGAGCTTATCAGAACTTTTAGTTAAATTTTTGTTGTGAAAATTGACGGCAATAAAGCGAAAATGGAACGAGTAAAATTGCACGCAGAAAAACACTAGAGCGACACTTAGATTTACGTGGTTCGACAAATTTGCCTACGTCCACGGAGCTGCAGAGGATGTTATTTCTTCGAGGAATTACACCGTTGATCGCCTCGATGTTTACAATAAATCTCTATTTTCTTCTCTCCCTTCCTCTCTCTCTTCTTCATCTCTTTCTATTAGCTCTTAAGAGGGTTTGGCTTGACCTTGTTTGGCTTGGCCTTTGGCATCACATATGACAAGTCATAAGAGTCTATTTATAGAAACCAAGAGAGCTGTAGGTGAGCGGTAGGTGAGCGGTAGGTGGGATATGGTAGGTGGAAAAGTTGATAAGCGGTATGTGAGATTCTTAATTAGGAAGCTAACTAAATTTCGGTGGACTGGATCTCCACATTACCCAACAATTTTAAACCTTTTAATATATAATTTTATGTCAAAAAAAAGTGCCTAATCAAACAAAAATTTAAAACAAAAAATTTATAATCTAAAGTAATATGGATAGCCTTAATTTCAAAATTTTATAATTAATATAATAGTGGTACCTGTAAATAAGGAAAAAAATAATCCTAATTTTTTTTTAAATTTGTCTTAATTGCTATTTTATAGGAAAGTGAAAGGTCTACAATGATCTATGACACTTTTAAACTTACCAAAACATTCATGGCTCCAGCTTTGAAATGATGTAGATGTTTTGGCCTCTTTTCTCTAGATACATATATCAAATGTGGGATTCCATCTATCTCATCTTTGTTCTCCCATAATATCTGCAAAATGATTAAATAAAGTTAATAGNTAGCAAAAAAAAAAAAAAAAAAAGAGAAGAAAAAATCATGGGATTTAAGCCAAAAGATATGATCCACTAAATAAGTAAACCCCCCGAACACATAATTATAAAATAATAGACTCTAACTCAGTCTTTTGTAATGTCGCAGAGATAGAAGAAGTCAAGAGGTGAACAACGATGATATGATGACAATGCTTGATCAATGATAGTCAAATTAAATAATGTTAGTTTGGTTATGATGGACAAATAATAATAGTTGGACAATTATAGTTCGATGAAAATAGTTGTATAACAATGAATAAGCGATGGTTAACAAATGTTAAAATTTGATTAATGGCAACTATTGTTGGATGTCAATTTTTATCGATGGGCATAACTTTAGAGTTCTTTATATCTTCAAGCTCTCTCCAAATCAAAATCTAGGTTCCCTCTTCATATAAATATTGAAGGCCTATTTATAATTGAGATTGGTATTTTGGAAAATCTAGCAAAATAACGAAACATCCTATAAAGGCGCATGTTGATTCTATAAATCTTAGATCATTCTTCTAGTATTTAAATATGTTAACACAAACTAAGAACTAAGTGATCTATTACTTATTCATTTTTTGTTATTGAGAACTTTAATTTGATCATAAATTTATCAAAAACAGAAGTTAGACATGTCTGAATTTAAATTTAGAAATTATTTCCTATACATGTATCAAAATTTATGCATGTTCAAGTGAATACTTTTCTAGGGTGAAAAATTGATTAGTATTAAAGCTTTGGGTGTATATTAGTTCTATGTGCTAGTAAATTTATTGAAATAAAGAGAAAGTATTGCATTCTGGCATTGCATAAAGATCCCCTTAAATAAAGAGATTAATGAAAATTACACGAGAGAAACTAAAGTTTTTATGTTAAAAATCTAGAAAAAGGAAAACGATAAGATATAATCCAATCGAAATAATACCAATATATGAGATTAGAGTTTAGTTTTAGTAGTCTTCATAATTTGTGAAGAGTTGTAGAGTTAGAACCTTTTTTTTTATGTTATGTCTTTGTAGAAATACTAGATGATGATAATGATAATTAAATTATTATGATTGTGTGGCAATAATCAAATGATGGTGATTTTGACAATTATTAGGTTGTAATAATGTGAGTACGATAGTTTGGCAAATAGTAAGTAGATAGTACTAGAGCAATCAGATGATGGTTATCTGGGAAGGATAGTTAAACAAATACAATTATGTAGTTTAATCATTTCAACATGACTGTTGGTGTTGGTTATTGGCAGTGATCCACTAATATAGCTCTAAAGACCCCCATGCTCTATTCAAGTTTTAATATGTCTTCTTATTTTTAAGTACGTCATTATAATTAAAGAAAATCTGTAAAAATCAAACAAATCGTTGTACCCAAAGAAAAAAAAATTAATGATTCAACTAAGATTGAATTAAATAATATTATAAATATTAAATTAATATTAATATAGTTAAACTATATAATAATGATTCAAGATGTTATTTTTTAAATTCAATATACAAGATATTTTACTCTTGAACATTATGAAGATGGTTTTGAAACATGATATTTTTTTATTTATATTTATATTTAATCTCAACCACAATCAGAAGGCCAAATAATCATACTTGCACACTGATTCAACCAACGATTTTTAGTAGGATTAGCTTAGAAATGGTTTTGAATTTGGGTTGAACATGGCGAAAATTCGATTCACGGTTCAACTAATTAGACTGGTCGATTTGATCCGATTTAAAGTTAAGTTTTATAAATTTTGAGAGAAACCTTTTTGTTGTTTTAGCTAAAATTCTAAAATACTCATAGGACATAGTCCGTGTTAATTCGTTTTATCATATAACTCATTCATTTAATATTAAGTATCTTAATGAACTTATAACTACTTAATTTTGAATATGTTGGGTTCATCTATCATTTGATGTTTTAATTATTGTACCATTTACTGATCATTTAAGTATCTTAATGATCTTAAATTGTTTAACTTTTGAGTTTCTTGAGCCTCTGTGGTCCCAAGTTTTTCTATAGTATTTTAATAATTTGATGGGGGCATATTTGGAGGTTGTCTTGCCACTTTTTCCTGTTAGATTTACCATCAGAACATTTAATTTCAGTATAAATATATCTATTGAGATTGATGGTTGGATGAAAATATATTTTTAGAAGCATATTGACCGGCAATTTGGACATCACCGTCAAGGTCTATGTCAGAATTTGCTGCTGAAATTGATTGGTTTTGGAGACGTGTGAAATACAACTCAGATTTCAGCCCCCAGACATGTGAAACAACAACTCAATTATTGGTCATTACTTAAACTAGGGCTGTAAACGAGCCGAGCTTGAGCGAGTTCAGGCTTGGCTCGTGTTTGGCTCGTTCGAAATAGGTCGTGTTCGAAATCGGCTCGTGAACAGTGTGTTCGTGTTCCGCTCGATTTAAATATTTGTGTTCGTGTTCGGCTCGTGTTCGGCTCGAAATTGGCTCGTTAATCTAAAATATGGAAAAATAGATATAATGTGTGGGATTCGAACCTGGATCAAATCTATACAAAAGAAGACACTAACCACATTGCTACATGAGGCGTTATGATTTAAATTTAGACATAAATATATATAATATATTATTATATAAATAATATATGTAATATATTGTTATATAAAAA
>JXCR01148596.1:267131-287822 GCA_002079205.1 Phalaenopsis hybrid cultivar | reverse complement strand
TATATATATATATATATATATATATATATATATATATATATATATATATATATATATACACATATAAATATTTACTTATACACTTGCACGTTAAATAGGCAAAATATAGCTAATCTACTTATCATGATGCTGGACAGATGAAGAATAATGTCAATAATGTATTAGTCCTGAGCTTGAACTCAGATAAATTAATCACGTCTAAGCTCAATTTTGAGTATGTTTTATATTAATATTTTTAAATCGAGCTCTATTCTAGTCGCGACTAGTTTGAACTTGATTTCTTAGCTCATCAAGTTAAGATTGCGAGCAACTTAGTCGAGAACGAGCTGGCTCAAAATTGTCTTGGCTCAATTACAACCTGACCCCTATATAAGAGATTTTATAGTTTTCTGTTAATTGTTACATCTATAAGTGAGTATTATGTGCAGCAAATTTAAGTTATAATTACATATTAATTTAAAATGCAGTTGAATATTAAGTTCTAGTTATTTTATTTGTTCAAATTATTATGTGCTATAATATAATCATTGATATGTCGCCAACAAGTTTTCATCATCTGACACGAATCTCGAGGTAAGACGCGGATCCCGAGACGATATTTTGAATAAGAAACATTCAAATCTTGATAAAAAGTCATCCAAAACTCCGATTTCAGCAAACTTATAGTCAAACTGATCGATTCGATAAGACAGACCTAATGATATAAAAACTAGTCTGATCCAAGTCAAATTGAGCCCAAATAAGTCATTAAACCACTCTTGAAAGATTTTCAGACACATTTGGAAGGTCATACAGATGCCAACACTAGCAAGCTTATACTCAAATCGAGCGTCTAGACAAGACGAATCCAAAAAATCTAAGGTCACTCAATTCCGACATCATTAAGGCACTCAAATCTCTATTAAACACAGTACGATTCAAGAAAACTCTCTGAACCGTCTGATCAAAATAGTTCATATTAGTGCATTGATTGCACCCAGAATATTATAGATAGACCCATACCACTCACATGAGAGAGGGCAGAAGTCTAGAGAGATTCTAAGACTTTGAGGAGAAGCTCCAGCTCAGCATCACCACCGACCACTCTCGACCACCGCCGACCGCCGTCGACTACGTCAACCACTGTTGACCCCGCCAATCTCCGTCAACCACCGCCAACATTCGCAGACCACTGCAAACCACCATCTTTAAACAGTATCAACCACACACCGTCAGTCAACAATGTTATAACCTGAAAAATCTAGTAACCATTTTCAGTTTGTTGGACAAAAACTTATCACTATGGTTCATGTGTTAACAGCGAACTATATGGTCATCAACTTATGTAGCTCCCGACTCCTGCCCTCGCGGCCTACGGACGTCATTCATACTCGCTCCAATGGCCTACGTGGTTCACAGCTCATGCAGCTCCCGACTCTGGCCCCCGCGGCTTACGGACGTCATTCATACTTGCCTCTACGACCTACATGGTCCACAACTCGTTCAGCTCCCAACTTCACCCGGTCTACGAGTGTCATTTACACTCGTCACTACGACCTATGTGGTCCATAACCCCCACAACTGTTTACTACAGTTTCTCTAGCCAATCAACGCTTTCGGAGCAAGCATCTACAATACTCACGGATGACTACTACTTCTACAACAATCAACAGTGTCCTTTGCAACCTGCTATCACTAAGAACCGTAGTCAGATTATAGTTATAAAACTTTGTAATTCCATCTTTTCTGATTTAGGAGAAGGATGAACTTGAATACGCATAATTCATAGTATATTTTCGCAACTGGGTCAGACCCCATTATTTTTCCCTTTAAGGGGTTTCCACGTAAAAATCTCTGGTGTCACTACTGTATATTTTTCTTTTATCTATATGTGTGTTGAATTCTCGTACAATGCTAAGACAAAAATTTGTTACTCTACCTCCGTGAATTTTTTAGCACGCATCAGTTTGACGCCGTCTGTTAGAAGTGAAGTCCCGTTTTGCATTATCTTCAACTCTAAAACATGGAGCCCCTACTTCTTTTCCTAATGATGCACTTCATCCAACTGACAAAGAAAGGTCATTCACGTCATCAAGATCATCTTTGATGCATTATTCAATGTGGGGGGCAACCTTCACTGCAGTCTCGAAAGGTCGTTCACATCAACTTCGCAAGCACAATTGTAGTAGGGTTGTCTTCTCACATTTTATTCAGACACAAAGTATTTCACAACTTCTTCCAAGCTGTGGGAAGGGGGGACCAAAAAAAAAAAACTGTAGTCTCGAAAGGTAGTTCCTATTAACATCCCGGGCAAGACTGTGGTGGGGAGGTCATCCCACATTTCATTCAAATTGCAAGTCTAAGAGAATCGCTCATATATTGGGGGACAATCTTCACTGCAAATAACACTTCCTCAACACCCCCTCATCGTACTAATGTTCTTCTTCTATTAGATAAAGAAGTTGATCACTTTAAAGCCCGATACATGGGTTGTTTTGCAAGCTCACATGGAAAGCGCCCACGCTAGGGAGCAAAAAGATTCAAAAGCAGCAACTAATAAGTTGTCAAACATTTTTCTTGAGTATGAATGCAAACATATTTCCAAAAAAAAACATATGGTATATTGTGATCTACCCTAGTCTCGAGAAATGTAGAGCATCTCTGACACCTTATTTTAGGCTTAATCGATCCCATGGGGACTTGATTTGACATCCTCCATTGCAGGCTACAGTCGTCAAGCAAAAGCTTCGACATACAACCTCATATACGTCAAAAATCATTAGTGGATTTCCTTTGACCTCTTCCATAACAGGTTACGATCGTCAAGCAAAAGCTTCGACCAACAACCTAGGATAGGTCACCCATCCTCAGTGGATTTCATATAGCTCTGTTACGGGTTTATGCCATCGAGCATCACCTGTCACAGAACTAGTCTTACATCCTCAATGGATTTTCCTTTCAACCATGTCTCTAGGCGTCAAGCCCAGAAGGCAAGACTTGTAAGAAGCTACCATGCTGCTGGAAGATGAACCCAAGAGGGTCTTCACTGAAAAACCTCGGAAGGCTACAAGCCTTAGAAGGTACTAGTTCAAGCTCCTATATGACATTGATCTGAAAGGGCACAACCTAAGAAGACATGAATCACAAAAGGTACGCGATTCTTCATAAAAATTTGTGTGCTAACTTTAATCGCAGAATTTTGCACAATTAAGAAGCCACAACAACCATGGAATAAACAAAGAAATGCATTATCATTATCTACAAATGCCACATCAGATGATAAAAAATGCTACAAAGATGAACATATACTTGTACAAGAGTTACAGCAAATCCGCTCATCTTTGAGTAGAGTTGGCATCGCCTCCCCAAAACCTTGTACTTCTAATGATCGTTAGGGGGTTTCCATATATCACCATCACATGAGCATGAAAATCTTCCCCTCAAAGCGCAGCAGAGAAACTACAACATTTCTTAAAGAAATATGCAAGAGCGACACTTGAATCTGCTACGAAATGCACGACACCAACGAGAAAGAAGATATGGTTGTTTGTCTGCTACGTAAGTCGGGGACAACTTTCCTCTTTACTGCAACGAGAAAAAATATCCCGTTGCTCGCCCGCTACACAGAACGGAGATGACTTTCCTCTTAGCCCCAACAAGAAAGAAGATATTGTTGCTCGCCTGCTATGCAGGACGTGGACAACTTTCCTCTTCGCCGCAACGAGAAAGAAGATTTCGTTGTTTGCCTGTTACACAAGGCAAAGACGACTTTCCTCTTTGTCGTAGCTCTTTTTTGCCACTCTTCGTCACAATTCTACTCTGCAATTCCTTACCTCAACTCTACTCAACAATTCTTCACCTCAACTCTATGCCACAATTCTTCATCTCAACTATGCACAACAATTTTTCACATCAACTCTGTGCCGCAATCCTTCATTGCAACTCTTTGCAACAACGCGTCGTCATGATGGATCATTATGACACACCGTCACAATACTTCATATAACCACTATGCTCCGCGACAATGCATTATTGCAATGCACTGCAGCAATGCGTCGTGTCGCCGTGACGCCCCACCGCAACATGTCGCTGCAACGCACTGCCGCGACACTCTGTTGAAATGCATCACCGCGATGCATAGCCATGACACACTATCACAACACATCGCATCACTACGACGCCCTGCTGCCACGCTCCGCCGCAATACGTCATGTCGTCGCGATGCCCCGCCACAATGCTCCGCCATAGCGCTTTACTACGTCGCTCTGCTGCAACGTGTCATCGCGACACATCAACCCAATGCATTGCAATGTCGCAACTCGTCGCAACGACGCATTCGACAATGGGTCACATCATCGCATCGCATTGTCGGAACACGTCTCTACGACGCACCGTCACAAATTGTCATGCCGCAACGCGTCGCCGCGATGCACCACCACAACGTGGCGCTGCAACGCACCAACGTAACGCTTCACGTTTTCACAATGCACTGTCGCAACACGTCGCCATGACGAACCGTTGCAACGTGTCTCTGTGACGGACTGCTGCAACGCGTCGCCGTGATGATTGGTCGACCGCTGTCAATCACCGCCCACCTCCCATGACAACCACCGACTATTATCAACCACCGACCTCCGTTGACTACGTCAACCACTGTTGACCCCGCCAACCTCTATCGTCCACCGCTAACCACCATCGTCAATCAGTATCAACCACACACCATCATTCGGCAATGTTATAACCTAAAAAATCTAGTAATTATTTCTCGTTTGTGAGAAAAAAACTCATCACTACGGTCCATATATCAACAATGACCTACATGGTCATCAGCTTATGTAGCTCCCGACCCCTTCCCTCGCGGCCTACAGACGTCATTCATACTCGCCCTAATGACCTACGTGGTTCACAACTCATGCAGCTCTTGACTCTGGCCCCCGCTGCCTACAAACGTCGTTCATACTCATCTCTACGACCTACATGGTCCACAGCTCGTGCAGCTCCCGACTTTTGCCCTCGCGGCCTACGGGCATCATTTATACTTACCACTACGGCCTATGTGGTCCATAACCGCCACAATTGTTAACTACAGTTTCTTTAGCCAATCAACGCTTCTGGAGCAACCATCTACAATACTCACGACAGACTACTACCTCTACAACAATCAACAGTGAGCCTTGCAATCTGCTATCACCAAGAACCGTAGTCAGATTATAGTTATACAACTTTGTAATTCCATCTTTTCTAATTTAGGAGAAGGATGAACCAATATAATCATCATTCATAGTGGATTTTTGTAACTGGGCCAGACCCCGTTGCTTTTCCATTTAAGGGTTTTCCACGTAAAAATCTCTGATGTCACTACTGTATGTTTCTCTTTCATCTGTATGTGTGCTGAATTCTCGTACAACGTTAAGACAATAATTTGTTACTCTACCGCCGCAAATTTTTTAGCACGCATCAATCATATCACCGGAGAAAAAAAATATCTTAAAATGCATGTATTTGTTGCTTGATGTCACATCATCCTTTGAATTTATACTCGATCTTATCATCACTTGTATTTTATATAATTCTTCTGATGTAATTGGCATGCAAGTACAATGATATGGCTACGCCACATTAATTGAATCATATGATTAATAAATGAACTGTTAGATCGATATACCAATTTATTCAATGTTTGTGAAGAGTTCTAGTTATATGGTGGTTTTTATAGATAGATATATAAAAGCTTGACGTGGTTTGCTATGAGGTTAGGTTTGTAATGACATCGTAATGATATCATGATTGAATCATTACTATGAGATACTCATTTAAGTTATAATTTTTTGTTTAATTATAGTATATTTCATCCTTCATAAGCTTATCAAAGCATTTAGTTAAATTTTAAACCTTCTAATATATAATTTTATGCCAACAAATGTGTCTAATTAGACCAAAACCTAAAACACAAATATTATGATCTAAAGTGACATGGATAGCCTTATTTTCAAAATCTTATAATTAGTATAATAGTGGTACTAGCAAATAAGAAAAAATAATCCTAATTTTTATATAAAAAAATGTATCTAAATAGCTATTTTATGAAATATAAGAAAATATAGGAAAGTGAAAGGTCTGCAAAGATCTATGGCACTTTTAAACTTACCAAAACATTCATGGCTCCAGCTTTGAAATGATGTAGATGTTTAGGCCTCTTTTCTCTAGATACATATATCAAATGTGGGATACCATCCATCTCATCTTTGTTCTCCCATAATATCTGCAAAATGATTAAATAAAGTTAATAATGTCTTTTAATAGACAATATATATTGATTCAATAGACATTAATTAAATATTAAACGAGGACATAAAAAAAAAAAAAAAAAACTTCAAAATAAACAATTTAAGGCATTGATTAAAGCATAAATTGAGATTTATTCATTGCTTTAGCTCTAAAAATAAATCTTGACACTTAGAAACTTAATTATGTATATGTAAGCATATATAAACTTTAATACAAAAAAAAAAAATCACAAGTGGTTTTTTCTTGTTGTCTTAATTGAATTTAGGCCAATTTTTGCATTTAGGAATACATATGTTTCATATATCTATTTGGTTCGCTGGTCCTTTATCCGTCAATCCCCATCGGGTATAATATCTCAATACTTTTGCTTCTAGACCATCAATTAATAAAATCTTAGGCAATATTATATCCAAACTCGTTAAAACACTATTTGGATTNAATTATATTCAAACTCATTAAAACACTATTTTGGATTGGCTCACAATAAACGTGCTTTTCAAATTTAAGAAAGTACCAATTTATTGCTCTCACAATCTCATGTTTGGGCATGATACTTATATTTGAAAGAAAGTAATTTGTCAAAAACCCTCAATTGCAACATCCAAATACCACAAATTATGAAGAGACTCCCTTAATTAGATAGAGTCTACTCTAATTATCCAAATTAATATGGATGCATATTTTCCTCCATCTTCAATTATTTTTGAACTTTCTCTTAAAAATAAAATTGAAGAGCTTAATATTTAAATGATTTATGCTCAATCATTAGTTTTCAATATGTTTCTCATCATCAAAATTTTAATGGTGGTTTATAATTTTGGGTTAATTATTTCTACTAATAAGAGTCCTCTTATTGAAAGTTTTCTTCAGCTGATGGTATCTTTCCGAATTCAAAAAACTCAAGAGACTACTACCATTAGTTGTGATCAGTAAGGAAATGTTAATTGCTCCTTGGAAGTTGTTTTGCTTCCTATTGCTTCTTTGTATTCTCAGGACATTATATGCATCATCATTTCTATTGAATCTACTAATGCTCAAGGGTTATTATATTTACAACTCAACATTATTCCTATTATTCTTACTACATCTAATGGTGATATTTGATTGGAGGAATTTGCTTCTACTCATTATTGGTAGGTGTCCTTGCTAAGGGGAAAAAATAATCATGTGAAGGTTCCACATGTTATTAGAATTTCATCCAATTCTATCTCCTTTTAGGATGTATCATATTAGAAATTAAGTGGTTATGACAAGATTTACCTTTTGATATTTCTTTTCTTTATATTTGACCACTTTGTCTGCTTTTATAATTATAATATCAACTATTTTATTATTAGTTTGCTAAAGAAATTCATACAATTCATGTCTGAACAAAAACTGAAAAATAAATAACACGTATTAATAACCCAAACTTAAGAAAAAAAAAAAAGTAAAATTCATGAGAGCATATAAAAAATATTAGAAAATTAGTAAATTACCTTCACAATGCTTTGATGGTTTCCTCTCTCAATGTTAGAGAACTCAATATAATCATCTCCTCTAAGAGGTGGCAAATGGCTTTTCCCCACATTTTCTATCCTTTGCTTGAGCTCCTCATAATCATTCTGCAATATTGAATGAATTATTTGCAATTTTTTTATACATAAATATGGTATCCATGTTTATGCTCTCCATAGTCTTTCTACAATATTTTATTTTATCATTATTAGTTTTTATCCTTATGGGTGAATTCTTATTTGTCCATAAATCACACCACAATAAATAGAGCACAGGAAATATATAGAAAATCANTAATAAAGAAAATTACCTTGATGGCCTTCCAATCTCTTAGGAAATCCAAAGATAGACCAAGCGATGATTGGTTAGGGTCTTCAGAGAAATACATGAATGGAGCACGAATTTTGACATCATATTTCCTACAGAACGGAATCCAACGACTGGCAAACTTCGAAGCCTCAGTGAGAGAGTAGTATGTGATCGGCGAACCACCGTCGTCAGATATATAACAGGCTAGACGGTTTGCCGGATAGTCGGCAGCCAACAACGACAATACTGTATTCACCGTGATGATTGGTGGCTCCAAATCAGGGTCCGCCGTCGTAACAAATAAGTCAACGGCTGGAAGTTCATTCAAACCAAATCTGTATTTTCAAAATTATACAATTATATTTAATTTTGTTCCTGAAAAAATACACGACCTTGCCAAATAAATACAACTAAATTATTAAGATGTTTACAAATAAAAGCTAAGATGAGTAATAAAATTAGTCACCGGTACAGAATATATTTTTACCCTAAATAGATCGTCTGGTATCATTTGAAAAGCAGACGTCTCGGTAGTCCTTGTTGAAACTAATTATTTTAAATTTGTCATTTATACTGCCAAAGGAGACACGCAAGCTGTCATTTGGCAAAACGAACATTTCCTTTATCTGATACATGTGAGGTTAAAGCCTCGTTTGAAAGCTACTACTCCAAAAACATCATACAAAAACTACGGTCTCGATGGGTGTTGGAAGGGAGGGACTTTCTGGTGATATGAAAAATGTGATATGTCACTCCCAAAAAAGGGAAAAAAATATTCTATATAAACATTGTAAGCAGAGATGCATACGGTGTCGATCTTCACCGTCCATCATAACAAAATTTTTAAAAAAAAAAAATTTTTAATAGGGTCCCTTGTTGTGATGGTCAGTGAAGATCTGACACTATATGCATCCGTATTTAATAATTTTTCCCAAAAAAAGGAATAATTACATTCAGACAAGAGCATAGAAAACATTACTATTTACAAATGGAGCATGCAGGCGATTTTTCAAATTATAAAAATGATGCATTTATGCGTGTCACGATCAAATTATTGTGAATTTAATAAAAATGAAAAATACGAATTGGTGTTTTATCATGACCTTTGATATTTGAGTGAGAATCTGAAAATTGGATGAAAAGAGGGTGTAAAGAGGAATGTTTTGGGTAGCGTGTATGTAATCGCCCCAAAAAAAACATTAACTAATTTAGTTTTTTCACTAAAAAACTATTCTGCATTGATCATTTGTCTCTCTTGAACCACATATATCATTTGATGATATCACGTAGAAAATCAAGTTATAATGATATGAATTTTGGTAATAAGAAAATTTGAGGGGGCAAATGGAACGGTTAATAAACATAAGGGGCATTCACATATATCCCTCATAATTCTTACCTATTCACATATCTAATATCTAAACATTGCATAGCTCTCAATTCTTTA
Organism: Phalaenopsis hybrid cultivar; assembly: GCA_002079205.1. Taxonomy (NCBI): domain Eukaryota; kingdom Viridiplantae; phylum Streptophyta; class Magnoliopsida; order Asparagales; family Orchidaceae; genus Phalaenopsis; species Phalaenopsis hybrid cultivar. The sequence continues at coordinate 278,302 of JXCR01148596.1, read as the reverse complement.
ATGCATGATGATACTAAAAATGAAATACATCTTTTCATCCATAAATCAAGTGTAAATATCAAATATTATGCATGTAAATGCTCCCTAATGATTACAATTTATATATCTGAAATATAAATAGATTACTTACTGGTTGAGTAGGCGATGGGGATATGCTTTGTAGATCACCGGATTCCACTTGGCGTTGAGGTAGAGAAGCCAGACGAAGGTGAACCAGGCTTCGCAGAAGAAGGCTGTGAGGCAGACCCAGTTGGGTGCTGCACGAAGAGAAGAGAGGCGGTAGGAGAGGAGCGAGAGGAGGAGGGAGAGTATGAGGACCTCCGCCAGCCTCTTCGCCGTGCTTTTTGTACATATTCTCTCGATCAGAGGCAATGAAATTTTGGTTTCACCCATTCCTGATTCCTTCTTCTTCCTGCTACCACCAATCCTATATTTATTAAACATATTCAGACATGATTCATCTCTATAATTAAGATCGAAGATATTCAAGGGAGGACAACTATTAATTTGATGTTTACATACCCGTTTTTAAATGCACAATTACAAAAATGAAAGATTTACGTACACACCACTCAATTCTTATGTATTTACATATCTAACACCTAAACTTCAATTTTCACTTACATATCACCTTACCTATTGTTTGTATAAAAATGCGTATTTTTGATGTGATATGAAAGATTTGGGTGGTAAAAGTGTAAAAATGAATGTTTAGGTGTTAGATTTGTGAATACATTGGAATTGGGGGGGTATCTCTGTAAATGTCCCAATAAAAATTATCATATTTTTGATGTGCATGTTATAGAGTAATTGATTCTTAGTTTAATCTTGGATCATCTGGATGGACCACAGCGTGCAAATTGATAATAATTGTTACTGTACGAATGAGGTCTATCTTGAAGATTTCAATGATCAAGGAACGCTATAATTTAAAAAAAATAAAATAATAATAATAATCCAAGCGCTAGCATTTTAAAATTGAAGCTCATCAAATTAAAAAATAATATCTTAATAGTTCTTATTGATCGATTGATCTAGTTGGTCTTAACTGTACTTTGTATCAATTGCAATAATTGAAGTAAACACATGCCATATGGTTTTCTTGTAACATTATTGAAAATATTTTGAGAGAAGTTTTGAGATATCTATTGATTGACTATTTTGAAGCTACTAAGAAACCTTGGTACAATTTAAAAACTCTAATCATAAATAGCTTTATATAAAAAGATTTGTTTTGCTTTGTAGGTTTTTGTTTTCTTATTTAAATACTGCTAGATATGATAGACAACTGGAGTTTTTAAGAATAGCTTTAAATCCCGTCAATTTGAATTATCATGGGAGAGAAGAGAATTAAGGCAAAAGAAGAAAAAATGACCAAGGAAATAGAAATTTTATTATTTTCAGCAAACATCGAACACGCACCTATAAGATATAGACTTATGTAGTCAGTCTTTTGTATGAAGGGTAGGAGGATGAGTATGATGTTTTTGTAGTGAACAAATGATGATTGTAATACTCCCCCCTTAAGATGAACTGTGGATGTTGTGAACATCCATCTTGGATAGGAGCAAAGTTAATGAATGTTATTAAAATAGTTTGATGAGAAAATTGTTGAGATGGATTTTTTACCATAGTGGCATGAGTTTATTGAATCCATTTGAGACATTGTCTTTAACAAAGTGACAATATTGATGCTTTTAATTTTCTTATGAGAAGTAGGATATGTAATTTTGGATGGAACTTCATTGTCATGGAACATGAGTGGTAACAATGAGATTGGGATATTGAAATCCAACATTAATTATGTTACCAAGCTAATGCATTTACCATGGTGGCCAAGGTATTGCAATCTACTTTGATGAATGAATTTGAAATGATTTATCGCTTCTTTACATTCTATAGCATTAAAGAACTATCGAAGAAAACGTAAAAATTGGTGATATATTTTTGGGTAATGAAATTTGTTCCCCAAATATATCAAAGAAAACCTTAAGTTGTTAAGAAGATGTAAAGGAAAAAAATCGAACATTCCTTTGTGTGTATTTAATGCAACAAAAGAATGGCGTGCAAAGTTGAGGTGCTTGGTTCTTGGCTAAGCTAGACAAAGGCTAAAATTGTTGATGGCAAATGTGATGCTAGGCTGAGATAATATGAAATATAAAAGTCGATTGTTAAATTCTAATATTGACATGATTCAACGAGAAGGTCTCTATTAAAAACATTAAATTGATAGTGAAATTCCATGGGTGTGTGCTTTAGTCTGCTAATAAGAAAATTAATATCCACAAAGAGTTATATAGTGATGTGTTTTCAAGAAAGAATGATACCAATACTTGATTGAGCCATTTGTAGGCCAATAATGTAGTTAAGACTTGAGAATGCCTAGATTTTCTTAGTTGGTTGTCAAGAAGATATTTTAGAGAATTAATGATAGAAATGAAAGATCCAATGATGATTATGCTATCAACATAAATAAGTAAAGCAATGAAGGTCTAGCAAATGCATTTGTTGAACAAGGAATAGTTTGATTTTGAGTGCTTAAATTTGGGGCCAAGTAATAAAGATAAATATTGCATTAACACTATTGATAGGCTATTTTAAACCTATAAATGGATGTGGAGTCTACATATTGGCCTATCATATTTAGTGATATCCTCCCTATGCTACTATAACTCAGTGGTAGATGCATCAACACTTCCTTTAGAAGATCCCACTTAACATTATTTATTAATAATTGGATAAGGATCCAATTTTGCCTTGCAGATAAGATTAATAGTAGCATGACAGTGACTAATTTGGCCACGTGTGAGTATATCCATGAGATGTTAATCTCTTATGGTACACATTGGTTAATTAAGTACGCTTTGTATATATTTATAAACCTTTTTGGATTGTGTTTNGCATGTACCACCTCTTTCAATATTTTTTTTTATGAGTGGGATCCACCTCACCAGATACACTACGGGCATTGCGTAATATCGACATTCAGTGTTGGCCAATACTTGGAAGAGAGGAACAGAGTATTGACAATACTTGATTATATCATATAGGGACAAGGTGTTCTTCGGCCACTTTTGGAAGGAGCAATTCAGGTTAAAGGGGGCAGCTCTTAAGAGGAGCACCACATATCACCCCTAGACAGATGACCAGATGGAGGTGGTCAACGAGAGTATGTGGAGACATATCTGCGTTGTTTTGTATCGGATACGTTGAAATTGTGGGCCAGGTGGATTGCGTGGGCAAAATATTAGTGTAATATTTCATAACACGTCGCGGCATGTACCACCTCTTTCAATATTTTTTTTTATGAGTGGGATCCACCTCACCAGATACACTACGGGCATTGCATAATATCGACATTCAGTGTTGGCCAATACTTGGAAGAGAGGAACAGAGTATTGACAGAGCTCAAGGGGCGTCTACTAAGAGCCCAGCAGATAATGAAAATGAAGGCGAAAGGGCATAGGAGGAAGATACAATTCGAGTATGGGGGCACAGCTTACCTAAAATTGAGGACCTATCAGTAGAAGACACTGGCGAGGAGGAACGAGAAACTTTATCCGCGATATTTCAGACCCCACAAGATTACGACACGCATTGAGGCAGTGACCTACCGTTTGAGGCTACCCCCGTCATCGACAAAACATCTTGTGTTTCATGTTTCTCAACTTAGGCAGGTAATCGAACATCATACACTATCGTCTTCATTACCCCTGACACTGACAGAGGACATGGAGGTGGTTTTGAAACCTTTAGAGGTCGAAGGAGTGCGTCGAGGAGTGGGGGGAACAACAGAGTTACTAAATAGGTGGGAAGATCTGTTAGACTATGAAACTACTTGGGAGCATTACAAAGAGATCCAAAAGCAGTTTCCATCATTCCACCTTGTGGACAAGGTGTGTCTCTAGGGAGGCGGAGTGTTGATAAGCGTGAACCCCTTGCAAAATGACCGGTCAAGAGAGGAACAATCTAGACCGGCCAGTCCACGCTAAACCAGGCGGCAGCCGGTCTAAGCCAGCCGGTACAAAATCAAGATATGGAAGGCAATCCTAGCGCCCAGGCTGACATTACGCGACCTCTGCTCACATATACAAAGAAGAAAATTATGAGAGATTTGGGGGGAAAAAGTTTGAAAAAGATCTAGAGGAGTATTCAGGAGGAGGGGGCTAAGGTTTGGCATGCAGATTTTTGGCTACTGTTTTCTTATTTTTTTGTGGTGTTAGGGTTGTGGGGGAGACAATCTGCCTCTCGAATAGTAGAACAACATCGTATCTTGCTAGTTTTCATTTATTTTTTTGTAAGATCAGCCCTCTTTTGTGTTTTTCCACTTATCCATTGTCATTCTGTCGCTGTTTGCACGCTGATTTTGGTTCCATACGTATCAGAATCGACGGACCATCAAGAGTCATGGAGATGAGTCAGTGAGGACAAAGTAGAAGATGAATCCATGACGCTGGTGTCGAGCAACAATACAAGAAGCAAAGAAGCCATAAGAAATGAGATGGAAGATAAGCTCCGCAATGAAAGGTGGAGGCAAGTTTCCATGAGTCAACAACATCACATCAATAAGGAAGGAAAAAAGGACCAGAGGCCAAAGCAACATCAAATTAACATAGAAATCCTTGAGGGATGGCACGTAAGAGCTTTGGTTACAGCAAAGGCAACAACCAAACAATTAAAAGATTGAACGGAGTAAACAAGGGTGGTGTGAACAAGTCGAAATTGCACAAATGAGAGAGGTCACACCAAGTAGGCATGACAAAAAAAGTGCATGAGCACAATGCACTTGTATGCACAATCATACATGGCAGAGAACTTAGGACAGAACAAGCTTCACAAAAAAGTCAAAATGAGTCACAAATATAGGTGAATTGATATGGAGTGAAAAATAAAACAAGTTGACGAAAAAGAAGGTTACTAATATGCCAATAATTTTTATGAGATTGTTGATTAGTGTTTCATAGTATCCGTTGGGACTTTTGGTTTATCCAATGGATTCATTATCATAGCTTGATCAATTTTGTCCTGCGCTTCTCACCATGTGGTTACATCTAGGTTTCTAACCTGTCAGCATAACATTGATGAAGTGACATTTATTTTCTCAAAAAATTATGCATCATGTGCATATAAAAATCATTGTTGTTGGAAAGGCTTCTCGATAATTGATTTAGTGGGATTCATCTCATACGAAATTCTTATCGCTTATGAGGGGGTTATTTCTTTGTATTGCAAGAAAAAAGAGGCTTGGAACTTGAAATTTTGCCTTCAAGGATGAAAATGAAATGCTTAGTCATCTTATGTTATAGAAATTCCGAGAGTTATTCTAAATGGATCCTCTATAAGAAGTCAAGAACATTTTCTTCACAGCACATAAGACTCCTTTGCATGGGTCAGGAATGAGCTTCATGCCAGCTTTCTCGTTCATATGTTTATTTTGAACATAGTCTATGTTATGCCTTTTTTTCAGCTTCATTGGAACTGAATCTGCTTGACTAAGAGAATTTGTCCTAGTAGCAAGCAAGAAGTAGGGAATTCCTTGTAGAAGCCCTACGTTCTCTCCCTTTGCCTCTCTCTAGCGATGAACACCAAGCTTCTCAATCGCTCTCCAAACATTTTTTTTATCATTTTGCTTTTGACCAACCACTTGTTTAGTTTAGCTACTTCATTGTCATCTCCGTATGCTCTTTGACCAATTATCAACATTACTTCATCCTTTGTCTTCCACTTTAATATTTCAGTTGATGGCATGAATTCTATGAATCTCAAGCCTTTGCAGCTCCTATCAAGAGTATAGTCATTGACAGGATAGAAGATGAAAAAGTGAAGATAGGTACTTGGAGCATTCACCACCTTTTGCTTCTCCTTGACGGCTTCATTTTCAACAGTTTTTGCCCTCTTTTCTCTCCTTGTTTCTCCTAGTGAATAAGACGCTTTCATCTTGCCAAGATCATTCAAGTGGTGGTCAGAAACTTGATTGAAAATTGAATTGGAGTCATTTCCTCAATTCTAAGTTACACACAAGTTGATTGATGTCAACTTCTGTAGAGAGCAAGATTGTGGTGATTGGTTTCTTTTATTTGCGCTTAGTTGGTAGAGAGAATTTGTGCTCTTTTATTTCTAGTTGTCTTTAGATATCAACTTGTTTATGAAAGTATTACTTCGCTTTCTTTCTCTTTCATACAATGTCTTTTAAAAGATTTGGCTGCTCGGATATGGTCACCAATAAAAGAAATGATATTTTTGAAAATATTATTCTATTTCTTTTAAATGTTATCCCCATGTTTGTTTGAAAATCATTATTTTAAGTAAGCTTTGTTTTATCGTTAGGAGACCATGTCTAACCTTTCAATCCAATAGGAGTGGACATCTGTCTAAAAGTTTCCATGGATGTATTGAATAACTTGTGAATGATGGATTAACTCAATCAAATGATGTAGCTACTCCGTAAAAGAGAATGCATTGACTTTGGAGTTGTTTTTGTGAACTCTTGAAGATTACATTGTTAAATGGCAATGTAACAAATTTTATATAAGAAGTTTATGGAACTCAAAGTGTCACAGGGATGCATTTTACTACGTTAAGGATTTNCCCTTCCCCTCCCCCAACAATTTGTTTTTTCAATAAAAAATGATTAAAAAATAAGGTTTACCTTAATGACCTTCCATTTTCTGAGGAATCTCAAATATAGTCCGAGTGATGAGTTGCTTGGGTCCAAAGAAAAATAAAGGAATGCAAACAAGCCTTAACAGTATTCTTCTTATAGATAGAAATTTAAAGGTCTGCAAACTTTGGAGCCTTGGTCGAGGTAATTTAATGGTCAGTCAACAAGAAGCAATGATAACGTTGTGTTATTTGTGATCATTTGTGCCTCTAGTTTCAAGTTTGTCATCATTAGAAACAAGAAGTTTTTAACCTTATTTTTATAGGTCTTAGAATTCTTTATGATTAAATAAATCAAAGATGAGAATTTAAAATGGCATAGAAATGAATGATTGAAATTTTTTAAAATTAAAAAGTTTGATGATATATTAGTAGTATTATATGCCATTAGAGTAAATAAATTATTTTAAGAGAATATTTTCATTGTATTAATAAAACTTCAAATTTAATAAAAAATAAGCGACTTATTTATTAATAAAGACAAAAAATATAAGAAAAATCTATGGTTAAATATACATATTTATGCTCACCTCCAAGTAGATGCTCAACATAAGACAAGCCTTACTTTCTGTGGATGCATCTCCCAATTTCATTGGCAACGAGTGGCATCGAGCCCATTAAAGCTGAGACCGAAGATGCAGAAATAAGAAGAATAAAAATAAAACATGCGATAAGGTCATGTGAATAAATACCTCAGAAGCAGCTCCTCTTCCCAGCTTTGTTTTGTGGTTGCTGTTGTCTCTAACTCTCACCTCAATTTGAGGGGATANTTTTTTTTTTTTTTTTTTTTTTTTTTTTTTTTTTTTTTTTTTTTTTTTTTTTTTTTTTTTTTTTTTTTTTTTTTTTTTTTTTGTATGTAAAGGTTTATATTGCTGGCTTTTCTTTTTGAAAAAAAATATTTCCATTTTGAAATTAAAGATTAAAATTTATTACCAGATAAAATTTAAGCTCTTTTAACGTGAAAGATAGAAATGATGCTCAATGAACAAAATTTCAATATTTGACATGGATTTCGAGCCGTGACATGAATCTCAAGATATTTTTTTAGCAATGAACGCTCAAACCTCAATTAAATATTATTCAAAACTTTGATTTTAGCAAACTAACAATCAAACTGGCTGGCTCGATGCGAAGAATGTAATAATGTTAAAGTTGGTCCAATCTGAGTTAAATAAGCCCCAAATCATATAACTAAGTAATTTTTGTAGTTTTAAATGCCTAATAGGAAGTTCAAATGAATTCCAAATATGACAAGTTAATAATTAAATTGAGCATATGGAGAAGACAAATCCAACGAGCTCAAGATTGTTCAATTTTGATATCATTAAGACACTCAAATATCCATAAAATAAGGGAACTTCTATGGGTCATTTGATGGAGTGGCCATGATTCCTTTCTTAACAGCAAGGAGGACTCTTCTAGACTATATAAATAGAGCCCTAACTCTTCATTGAGAGAGGACCTCGATCTAGACCTTGAATCAAAAGATGACTGGAGCATGGAGAAGAAATAGTTGAAGCCAACCATGGTTTTTCCACTAAAGATTTGTCGAATTCCTCCCATTCCTACAATCGCTAACCAACACATGTCGGTCATCATCGACCAACTTCAGCCGCCTTCCACTCATTACAGCAATGCTCCGCACGAAGTCAACTTACGATGTGCTATTTGGTGTACGTTGCAAAGTAAGGAAACACAAGACAGTATAGCGACACCCCCCGAATGTGGTATAACAATTTACCCAAGTACGGTGCAACTTCCGCCATAGCCTACAAAGCAACTATGGTCTACGTTGCTCACAACTCATATGACATAGGAGCGCTCTTCAATGGATTTCAACTCGAGGGAAACCAGAATCTTTCTTCATATGATATCAAAGGTTTGCATTGGCCTTTATAACTATAACCCTCCCTTCGATTAAGATTAAAGGGTGGATATTAATNCAATCAAGTAGTGATGTGTCCTAAGTCAATCACAATCTCCAAGCTAAGTGGATCCTTTTATGGTTCAAATTAACAAATTAGGTTTAACACACAACTTAGTTTAACAACCGCACTATTCAAACGATTAAATGATAATTAATGAAGCTAAGTCACATGAGACACTTGCATCCTTCAATACTCAAAAAAATAGAAGATCCAGAAACGTTTTGCAAAAAAAAAATCATGCATAAGATCATATGATACTCTATATTACTTGCACAAAGAACATAAAGAGGCATAATGCTTGTGTAACTCAATTTTAAGAGTTTCAACTTAAATTAATGACTTAATTCACCTTTAGGATTGATCCTAGAGTCTTGGTCGTGTAAACATTCCACTTAATCCCTTTTGATTAAATCAAGCTTCAAATACAAATCCTACATGAAAATTTCAAGCATATTATAGTTCGAAAAGAAGTTTGAATAAAACCGTATTGCACTAGGAGTAATTTGACTTCAAAATCGTTTGTATTCCAAGCTCAAGGTAGAATGCTCCCACCACTATATTGTAGTAAATACATTTTAGATCTAGCTTCCTTCTTAATGACGAAAATACAAACCTAGTTATGCATTAGTTTGTTGAATCTCTTTGATTTGACAGTGGATTCAAGCATTCAAAACAACTAGTTGGAAATGCCTCAGTTCACCTTTATGATCCAACACCTTGGAAATTCTTCAAGCCCTTCTTCCTTAAGCAAGTCAAAGTTGGTTGCCAAGCTTCCGTCATTTAACAAGCTCCACTGTCAAGTTCGTTCATGAATCATTACTATGATTCTTAATTTGACAATTCATTGAAACAATTCAATAGAAATAAGTCATTGGTCCAATATGCTAGCAAACTACCTTGACAACATTCTAGGGCTCCTAGAAGTTGTTTAGGAAGCAGATTTTGTGAGGAGGTGGTTGGAGAATAATATGAGAATGAGAATAGGGCAGTCGATGACATTTGAAAGAGAGTAGAGAGAGAAATCTGTAGCTGGACAACAAATCGAAGGATTTCTGCAGCTATCCAAACTGAAAATAGCAATCAAATGGCGGAATGGCGAAGTATGGATGGCATGAATGATCAACCAGTTGTTCCTAAGCGGAATACATATAAAACACTTGCAAAAAGGAAGAGGATACAACACTCCTTAGAGCAGAAATTGAAGATTTCAATCTCCACAACGNTCTCCTGTGAAAGGATCCAGTTCCTCCATTTAAAGGACCCTGAATCCCTGCAATCCCTTCTCCTACAAACTGGAACCAAATGGATATATTAACTTACCATGTATGAATTAATGATAAAAGTATGATTAGAAAAAGTTAATTGAGCTGATTTTTTTAATTGAGGGTAACTAAAAATGAATACCTTCTGTAAGACCTCCAGCTTGTTACCGAAGGGATCATCTTTAAGAGCTCCATAAAATTTTTGAGGAATTTGAACATAACCACAAGAGACCTCTTCATCTAATCCGAGCAGAAGACACATTCCATGGAGAATCACTTGGTGATTATTAGCGAACATATCACAGTCCACATTTAGAATAAATGGAGCATTTGTCATCAACGCTGAGACTCTCGTCTGCATGCATGCAACATTTAAACAATTAAAAAGTTAACAATATACTACATTATCATTTAGGAAAATATTATAGTCTTTTAATATAGAGAAGTATCACCTTTTGTTGGCCTAATTAATCATCTTGTTGGTGGCAATTAAGAAAAGTTTTAATAGAAATTTATAAATAAATATTTTATGATTAAATGAAATTAATATAAATTAAGGGCTATTTACTTTAAATAAAATGTGTTTGGTGAGTTATATAATTTCTATAGTTATTTTAAAAATATTTAAAATATTTTTTTGAAGGTTTAGAGTGTTTTTAAAAAGAAGTTAGTTTGTTTTGAAAAGAATATGCATATAAAAAAAATATGTTAAAGGAATAATTTTTTAAAAAATAAAGGATAAAGAATAAATGTGATCCCAAACTCCCAAACAAACCCAAAAATGATTGCTTTTATGGAGATTAAATAGAATGGGGTTGATACATATTTATTAAATATAAGGACACTAAAAATGTAAGAGCGTTTGTGCCCTGAATTTACCCTCAAATAGTGAAGATTTTATGTTCTAATATTGTACAAAGATTCTTGACATATTAAAATATAACAGAAGAGCAAAGGAAACACAAAGACCTTTATAGCAAAAAAAAAAAATTGAGAAGAAAAAATCATGGGATTTAAGCCAAAAGAAATGATCTACTAAATAAGTAAACCCCCCGAACACATAATTATAAAATAATACACTCTAACTCAGTCTTTTGTAATGTCACAGAGATAGAAGAAATCAAGAGGTGAACAACGATGGTATGATGACAATGCTTGATCAATGATAGTCGAATTAAATAATGTTAGTTTGGTTTTGATGGGCAAATAATAATAATTGGACAATGATAGTTAGATGAAAATAGTTGTATAACAATGAATAAGCGATGGTTAACAAATGTTAAAATTTGATTAATGGCAACTATTGTTGGATGTCAATTTT
>JXCR01148596.1:243816-256043 GCA_002079205.1 Phalaenopsis hybrid cultivar | reverse complement strand
ATGCTTCTCGTCCTTTGACTTCCAAGTTCCAACTAACACAATATTTCGTATAAACTATTTGCATTTCAGTTGATAAAATCAAATTAAATTCTATAAGTATATCACCATCCAAATTTAATAAACTAAACTTTCTATCAATTAAATTTATTTTGCATTTTAATGTAAATATAATATAAAATTAACTAAATATTTATACATTACACTATTTCAAAATAAAACAAATTTAAGTTGGGGCATCTTGACCAAATTTTCCTCCTACAAATACGAAAAAAAAATGTAATATGTTTTTGTTGAATCTAAATTTGTCCGCTAGACCGTGCCCAAGAACGAATAGAGCATTGAGTAAAGAAAAGAAGAGTGAGTGAGAGAGAAAGAGAAAGAGAGAAAAAAGAGGAAAACTTCCCCCAACGGGGAATCAGTGTGTTCTCGGGATCTCTGACCCATCGTATTCCACAAAGCTATTTATAACAAATGAGGGGAGTCAAGAATCCCATACATCATAAAGCTCTCATATTTATAAAGATAGGAGATGAAAAAAATATAAAAAATTACATATTAGCCCTGCTTTAAAAAAGAGGGCAAAGGGCATCCTAGTCTTTTTACCTTTGATCATCAGATTGCCTTGAGATTCGTGCAGAACATTTTTTAGTATAGATATTAAGTTCCCGAATTTTCTTGCTCCTTGATAACAACAGCTGCAATAAGGATAAGGAAATTTATAAATCAAATAAATCTTTAACACATAAGTTGTTGATGATACCCCTTGCTAGACACTNAAAAATTACATATTAGCCCTGCTTTAAAGAGGAGGGCAAAGGGCATCCTAGTCTTTTTACCTTTGATCGTCAGATTGCCTTGAGATTTGTGCAGAACATTTTTTAGTATAGATATTAAGTTCCCGAATTTTCTTGCTCCTTGATAACAACAGCTGCAATAAGGATAAGGAAATTTATAAATCAAATAAATCTTTAACACATAAGTTGTTGATGATACCCCTTGCTAGACACTTTTTTTTTGTTCTGGTGTTTTTGTCATATATTGAGCCTGTCATTCTGGATTTTTTTTTCTGTCGAGGGGAAGTTGTCGAGTTTTGGTGGCTTTAGAGGGAAAGTCGGTTGTCGGGAGAAAAATTGATTGTCGGCAGAAAAATCGGCTATCAGAAGAAGAATCGACCGTCAGAGGGAGAGTTGGCCTTCAGAGGGAGAGTTTCGACATGCTTGCCCCCGAGGGGAGTCTTGGATTTGCTCGCCTCGGGGGGAAGCTTGTAGTTGTTCGCCCCATAGGGGAGTCTTAGAATTGCTCCCCCAAAAGGGAGTCTTGTAGATGCTCGCCCCGGAGGGGAGTGTTAGAGATGTTCTCCCNGAGGGAGAGTTGGCCTTCAGAGGGAGAGTTTCGACATGCTTGCCCCCGAGGGGAGTCTTGGATTTGCTCGCCCTGGGGGGAAGCTTGTAGTTGTTCGCCCCAGAGGGGAGTCTTAGAGTTGCTCCCCCAAAAGAGAGTCTTGTAGATGCTCGCCCCGGAGGGGAGTGTTAGAGATGTTCTCCTTGGAGGGGAGTCTTAAGGTTTTATACCCCTTGCAAAGCTTGTCGTTGTCGGGTGTTTCTTATGCCACTGACCGATCGGACGCTCTTGGCGCCGTTGAGCGTCGTTGTTGGCTGTTTCTTATGCTTCCGCCCAATCAAACGCTCCTGGCGTTGTTGTCGGTTGTTCCTTATGCTTCTGACCGATTGGACGCTCTCAACATCGTTGTCGGTTTTACTACCCANTACCCCTTGCAAAGCTTGTCGTTGTCGGGTGTTTCTTATGCCACTGACCGATCGGACGCTCTTGGCGCCGTTAAGCGGCGTTGTTGGTTATTTCTTATGCTTCCGCCCAATCAAACGCTCCTGGCGTTGTTGTCGGTTGTTCCTTATGCTTCTGACCGATTGGACGCTCTCAACATCGTTGTCGGTTTTACTACCTAGGCTCGGGTTCCCCAAGTGTCAAGTGGTCAAGGTAATCATGAACTCTTTGATTTCACCAAGTCTCGACTATGAACTTTTCACATAGAGATACGAAACATTATCAAGCGAATGTATCATAAATTAAGTTTCGTAGAAAATAGCATATGTTCTCCCGAAAAACAACAGCATATCTGGGGTTGAAGACATCTATGAAATTTCTGCACATAAATAGTAATAAAGGTATTTGCTTATGATATTTAGAGAAAAAATCTCAATTGAAAATTTTGATACAGATTTAGTTGCAAAATCAAAGTGTGGTATCTATGCATATATATTTTTAAATATTTAACGACTGAGTGTTATGTATGTAAATTAATAAATACATGAACTGAGCGGTAGATGTAGGTATATCTTCCTCGATATGAGATGACTTGCGAGTGGCGGGTGTCCGGTCGAAGGCGTTTGAAGCAATCGAACCAGCAGCAAGTTGCCAGTCGGAGGTTAATTTGCTGGGAACAATATAAACCTATAAATATATAAGAATGGAATAGTATGTAAATATATAATAATTGAGTGTTATGCATGTAAATGTGGTGTATGTAAATGCAGTGTATTGTAAATCTTCAACCTCTGTCGTAGTCCGTTCGGACAAAAAAAAGTTGCAGGTTTGATAACTAGATTTTGGACTTCCTCCACGGTTATAGGTAGGAGTGGAATGGTCGGACGGTCGTTAAGCCTTCTGCTCGACAGTATATATATGTGTGTGTGTGTGTGTGTGCGCGTGTGTATATAAAAGACCAAGGGCAATAATATTAAAGAGAAAAGGGTGCAAATAGGTTGTATGAGTGGGCCCAAATAGACATCCAACCCACATTGTATAACACAACAAAAAAAGAAAAATAAAAGCCCGAAAGTAGATGGTGCATGTAAAATCAATCGGGTCGACCCAATTTAGTTTCGTCGCTGTCTCTAGTTCTCGGAAGGGAACCAACTAACAAATTGGTGAGGTGCATATCATTGCCCGGAATAACCAAAGTCTCATCCATTAGATTTCTTAACTCAAGTAGATCTTCATTCTTCTTCTTCCTCCTGGAAGTGTAGACCTGTCATTCCTCATTCAAAGATTGTTAGTCATTCTGATGAGATGGTAGTGCTACAGTAGAAAGATTGCCAACAGCTGTGCCCACAAGAAGTTCAGGTGTATGTGAGGTAAGATTTGTCGCCTCTACCCCAGATACTTCCTGAATATGGGGAGCTGCAAGGTTCTCCTGATTATCAGTCCCTGCAGGTGGGGGTCCTTCAATACAATTTACAATATGATTGGAAAGTGTAGGTTGCTCAGCAGGGTCATCCAACTTCTCATCGATCGCAGAAATAGTATTTTTAGGGGGAAGATCCACAAGGACAATTAAATCAGACACAAAAACCTGTCCTGTGATAGCTTTCTCTCCAGGTGGAACAGATATGTCCAGAGCAGTGGGGTTAGATCAATTCTTGTTCACATGATCTTTAGATTTCAAATTAGAGTGAAGTTTATGGCATTTATCAAGGTTATGGCCAAACAATTTATAATGAGAGCAATAAGGAGGTCTATGCTCCATAACGATTTGTTGTCAATATCCATTATGAGTTGTGTCCAACCAGACTTCAGTAACATCAGGTAAAGTAATATATCTTTCAACAAGTATTCTAGCCACATAAGGTCTGGTTAAGCTGAAGTAAGTAGATCTAACTTCATAGGGTCCCCAAGTATGACACCAATAGAGTAAAGAACCTGATGATGAAAAAAAGTGCAGCTTGAGACCAGGTAGACTAAACCATACCGGTACAATAGAAGGTTCATGATTGGAGTCAAAATCAGGAGACCACTTGAGTAGCTTCATTGGTTTACCAGCAATGTTAAGATATTTTTTTGGAGAAAATCTGAGTGTAGTCTTCAGGCACGGTTAATTGAGTCAATACGTGTCTCTCATCCATAAGCCTCACTTTCCATTTTCCTGTTGATTTGAGATCATCAAAATTTTTCCTGATAACATTCATAAGTGGTGTCCCCACTTAATTTTTCTAATAAAAGCAAACTTAAATTTGTTAGTCATAGATAAAATTTCTAACTCAGAGAAAAAAAGTGTTGTTTTCTCATTTTTCCTACTTGCATTCTTAAAAAAGGGGTTGTCACCTATTGATGCGACGAATTTTTGTGTTACTTTTGCAAATATTTTTCAATATTACAAAATACACACAGCAGTTATAATAATAAATATGCAATGTAAACCCAATAAAATTACCTTTAATAAAAAAATCTTTAAACTGTCAAATCCCCTAATAATAATGCAAGTTTATGTATCGTCCAAGTAATAAAAAACTCTAATGGAATCATAGATATCGATCACACAATAAAGTTGGAAATGCTTATAGGTAAATTTTTATGACTATAATGTAAAACACAATTCAAACTATAAAATTGAAGTACGAAATTTTAATATAAAATAATTGTGTACTAAATAAAATGCAGATAAAAGGAACTAGTTTATTTAAACTAATTGGTAAACTTTCAAAAGCAAACTTATGAAATCTAAACAAAATTTTTGTGATGAAAAGTTCAAATTTAAGAAAGCATCATTCCCCTTTACAATGAGTATATGATTGTGAAGAAATTAAAATCATTTAAAAATATATAAAAATTGTTTTGTGTCAAATATGAGCAGTCTTATTCTTTACACTCTTTCAAATGCATAAAGAACATTGACTAATCCAGAGTTTGGTCCCTAATTCTGTGGTTAGGCTGGGAGGATACCGGTTGCCACTCCAGAGCTCTCACTATTCCATCACCAAAGGGCTAACAATCTCACATTAGTTTCCAATCAACATGACTAAATTGAGGATTTTAATATATCACCTTAAAATCTCCAATTATGTATCCAACAAAGTATATTTTTTTATTTATTTGCATTTAATCCCATGAATGACATCCTCTACCATGGAATCGAATGTGATTCTCACTATGTTGTAGACATCATAGCCCTTTTAGATTATGTCTCTCAACACATTTTAACATTTCAATTGGCCAGATCGACAAGTAAATGAAGATCAAAGTTCGAATCATCACAAATTATTGACATTTAAAACCGTATAAAATAAAATCAATTCTTCACAAAACCAAATCTCATTGTAGGGAGAATGATAAAGAAGACTACTCAGAATTCATGAGAAGGAAATAACAAAATACAGATTTCATATATAAAAATAAGTTTACAAAAACAAAGAAATAAAATACATAATTTATCTCACAATCATTCTCAAGCAAATCCCTAAAAGTTCTCTTCAAGCACTTTCACTCTTTACAAACACTCTCAATTCTCTCTTAGAAGTGTAATAAAGAAGAAATCACACACATTCCCTCTCCTCTCACAACCCCTAGAAGAAAATCTCCAAGCCCTTGATTTTCTCTCTCTCACGCCTCAATTGCCTCTTTTGAACCCCCCTTCACGCCTCACTCATGTCGTAAACTTCCCTCTTTTTTATTAGATGTTGTTTCTCTCCAAAAAGAATTTAAAATTCCCTCTAAAAGTCAACCCTTTTGAATTTTAAAAGATATGTTTATTGATCCAAGAGACATCCCTTCATAAAAGAACCTTCCAAAGTGTCTAGATACACTGAATCACTCCATAGGACGTTTAGAATAAGTGGACCATTTGAAATTCGTGCAAATTTTGTCCTGAACCGCCTTGATTCATTAAAAAGTCGTCTTTGGCGCCTCAGGCGTTGGTTCTGGCGCTTCAGGCGCCAAATTGCTTAAGACCGCGTTGTTCTGGGTTTTGGCGCTTCAGGCGCCAACTCTCTGTAAAATGATGTTTCAGACGCCAACTCTTTGTAAAGTGGTGCTTCAGGCGCCAATTATGACGTTTCATGCACCAGAATCACAAAATTCGCTGTTTTGGCTTCAAATTTCGTCATTTTTGCTACTTTTGTTCTAAATGCCTAAAATTTATATACCTGCAAAAACATGAAAATATATTTTTTTAAACTGCAATATCACCAAAAATAAGCATTAAATATATAGTTAAAACAACACATTATTTTAGTATATCACATGTACCATCACTATGCTCCTTACAACTTGAGGGGAAGATAACGGTTGTCTCCCATTGAGGATTACCCATCACGTGGGCAAAGGAGGCTTTGTCAGGTTCAACCGAAGAGGAAGCAAGCTCCATCACAGCAAGGAGAAGCCCTGTCAATTAGACAGAGGGCAAAATTGACGAGCCAAAGAGGTCGGGGCAAAACCGCAGTTGTTGAAGCCGCGGAATAATCGCAGCTCGACGATTTCCACACAAATGACAGACAATGACGAGCCACGGAACAGTTGCAGCTCTACGAGATCCATGCAGAAGCTGGATGGCACAAAGGAGAGACGATGAAACCACAGAAGCTAGAAGTCCCTTCGTCGTTGGGCAGGAAGAAATGATGGCACGAAGGAGTCAATGATCGCAGAAGAGATTGACGAATGCAGAATTCGTTGTTGAGTACGAGAACTTCATCGTCGACCACGACAGGAAAGCCGAAGATTCAAACCAGGGTTTCGCCTGATGGCGAAACCCTAGCGCCACCGACGCCATATATGCGTGCGTGCGTGCGTGCGTGCGTGTGTGTGAGAATCGAGTTGTATGTATGTAAACATATAAACATATAAAAGTTGAGTGACATGTATATAAGTTTTTCCTGACTTCGAGACGATCGACCGGAGGAAGGTGGTCTGTCAGAGGCTATAGGAGCAGCGGTCGGCAGGATATAGGTGGTCGGCAGTTGAATGGGATGGTGGGAGCAGTGAGATGGTTGTTCAAAGGAAATATTATACTTTTTGCCCAAGGGGGCGGCTGGAAAAGCGTTGATGGACAACCATCCGGTGAAGCAGGCTGACGTGGGCATCTTCCCCACGTGATAGTGAGGACGACCAGCGATGAGATGGTTCATTGACCAAGAGTAGTGGATTTATCTTGACCTTAATCCTTTGAAGTGAGAATAAACCAGCATCTTGAGAAAAAGGACAAAAGCCCATCGCCATCACTGAATGAGACTCATCGTTGAAAATGTATGCTTGATTTGGGTTGAGAAACACTCGTGCCCTATCCATGGTTGGTCACTGAAAACACTTAAATGCATATTTGCATATAAATCTTGATAATTTTTGTCCCCATTTGCTCTTGTGATTGAGGGAAATCATCCAGGAAAACAATTATGATACTGGGATGCAATTGGTGTGGCTGAAGGGAGAAAGAAGAAACGGGGCAGAGTTGAGGAAAATATTAGAGTATATGCCGCCAAGCCAAAGATCTAGGGCCACCGTTGAGTGAATGGGTGAGTACTCAATTACTCCGAACACAAAGAAAAAAGTCAATCGGTGAAATCGTCCGGCGTCGGAGACGCTTCTGCCCGACAAACAAGAACGGTCGGTAGGAACCCCCATTGTTCGACAATAAAGAGTGGCAAATAAATAAAGTTGAGGATATAATTAATTAAACGTTAGCACCAAATTTACCAAGTTTCACATCAGCTTTCGGCCAGCTGGATAGAAAGCCTCCACTTGTGAAACCCAAGAAAAAGTTCATTGTTGTCGCCTTTCCAAAGCCCGCCAACAATCGGGTAGTAGAAGATGAGTGCTTGCGCGAGCACGCCGCGCTATGCGCATATGAATTCCGATCGGATAGTAGACGGCTACCGATGTGGTAGTCAGCAGTCGGTGCCAAGGATGCCTCAGCTTGATAGGTAGGGTCGATCGGTAGGCAAGTTGTCTGGGCNATTTAATTTGGATGAGTACTAATGCATGCCTTAATCTAAAAATATATGACTTAAAAAAAATAATAAAGAAAACTACCTTGATGGCCTTCCAATCTCTTAGGAAATCCAAAGATACTCCAAGCGATGATTGGTCAGGCTCTTCAGAGAAATACATGAATGGAGCACGAATTTTGACATCATACTTCCTACAGAACGGAATCCATCGACTGGCAAACTTCGAAGCCTCAGTGAGAGAGTAGTATGTGATCGGCGAACCACCGTCGTCAGATATATAACAGGCCAGACGGTTTGCCGGATAGTCGGCAGCCAACAACGACAATACCGTGTTCACCGTGATAATTGGTGGCTCCAGATCAGGGTCCGCCGTCGTAACAAATAAGTCAACGGCTGGAAGTTCATTCAAACCAAATCTGTATTTTCAAAATTATACAATTATATTTAATTTTGTCCGTGAAAAAATACGCGACATTGCCAAATAAATACAACTAAATTATAACTAAATTATTAAGATATTTACAAATAAAAGCTAAGATGAGTAATAAAATTAGTCACCGGTACAGAATATATTTTTACCCTAAATAGATCGTCTGGTATCATTTGAAAAGCAGACGTCTCGGTAGTCCTTGTTGAAAATAATTATTTTAAATTTGTCTTTTATACTGCCAAAGGAGACACGCAGGCTGTCATTTGACAAAATGAACATTTCCTTTGTCTGATGCATGTGGGTTAAAGCCTCGTTTGAAAGCTAAACTCCAAAAGCATCATACAAAAACTACGGTCTCGATGGGTGTTGAGATCCAGAATATTGGAAGGGAGGGATTTCTGGTGATATGAAAAAGGGTAATATGTCACTCCCAAAAAAGCATAAAAAAATTCTATACGGACATCCTAAGCAGAGATGCATACGGTGTCTGATCTTCACCGTCCATCACAACAATTTTTTTTTTTAAAAGAAATTTAAAATAGGGTCCACTGTTATAGATCTTTGTTGTGAAGTACGGTGGAGATCTGACACTGTATGCATCCGTATAGAATAATTTTTCCCAAAAAAAGAATAATTACGTTCAGACAAGAGCATAGAAAACATTACTATTTACAAATGAAACATGCAGATGATTTTTCAAGTTATAAAAATGATGCATTTATGCGTGTCACGATTAAATTATTGTGAATTTAATAAAAAATGAAAAATATGAATTGATGTTTTATCATGTCGTTTGATATTTGAGTGAGACTTTGAAAAATGGACGAAAGAGAGTGTAAAGAGGAATGTTTTGGGTAGCGTGTATGTAATCGCCCCAAAAAAAACATTAACTAATTTAATTTTTTCACTAAAAAACTATTCTGCATTGATCATTTGTCTCTCTTGAACCACATGTATCATTTGATGATATCACGTAGAAAATGAAGTTATATTGATATGAATTTTGGTAATAAGAAAATTTGAGGGGCAAACAGAACGGTTAATAAAAATAAGGTGCATTCACATATATCCCTCCTAATTCTTACATATTCAAATATCTAATATCTAAACATTGCATAGCTCTCAATTCTTTAATGCATGATGATACTAAAAATGAAATACATCTTTTCATCCATAAATCAAGTGTAAATATCAAATATTATGCATGTAAATGCTCCCTAATGATTAGAATTTATATATCTGAAATATAAATAGATTACTTACTGACTGAGTAGGCGATGGGGATATGTTTTGTAGATCACCGGATTCCATTTGGCGTTGAGGTAGAGAAGCCAGACGAAGGTGAACCAGGCTTCGCAGAAGAAGGCTGTGAGGCAGACCATGTTGGGTGCTGCACGAAGAGAAGAGAGGCGGTAGGAGAGGAGCGAGAGGAGGAGGGAGAGTATGAGGACCTCCGCCAGTCTCTTCACCATGTTTTTTGTACATATTTTCTCGTTCAGAGGCAATGAAATTTTGGCTTCGCCCATTCCTGATTCCTTCTTCTTCCTGCTACCTCCAATCCTGTATTTATTAAACAAATTCAGACATGATTCATCTCTATAATTAAGATCGAAGATATTACAATGGAGGACAACTATTAATTTGATGTTTACATGCCCGTTTTTAAATGTACAATTACAAAAATGAAAGATTTACGTACATACCACTCAATTCTTATGTATTTACATATCTAACACCTAAACTTCAATTTTTACATACATATCGCCTGACCTATGTTTGTATAAAAATGTCTGTTTTTTTGATGTGATATGAAAGATTTGGGTGGTAAAAGTGTAAAAATGAATGTTTAGGTGTTAGATTTGTGAATACATTGGAATTGGGGGGTATCTCTGTAAATGTCCCAATTAAAATTATCATATTTGATGGACATGTTATAGAGTAATTGATTCTTAGTTTAATCTTGGATCATCTGGATGGATCACAGCGTGCAAATTGATAATAAATGTTACTGTATGAATGAGGTTTATCTTGAAGATTTCAATGATCAAGGAAAGCTATATTTTAAAATAATAATAATAACTAGCATTTTAAAATCGAAGCTCATCAAATTAAAAAGATTATGTCTTAATAATTCTTATTGATCGATTGATCTAGTTGGTCTTAACTGTACTTTGTATCAATTGCAATAATTGAAGTCTAACACATGCCATATGATTTTCTTGTAACTTTATTGAAAATATATTGAGAGAAGTTTTGAGATATCTAGTGATTGACTATTTTGAAGCTACTAAGAAACTTTGGTACAATTTAAAAGTTCTAATCATAATAGCTTTATAAAAAAGATTTATTTTGCTTTGTAGGTTTTTTTTCTTATTTAAATACTGCTGGAGTTTTTAAGAATAGTTTTAAATCTTGTCATTTTGAATTATCATGGGAGAGAAGAGAATTAAGACAAAAGAAGAAAAAATGATTAAGGAAACAGAAATTTTATTATTTTCTGCAAACATCGAACACGCAACTATAAGATATAGACTTATGTAGTCAGTCTTTTGTTTGAAGGGTAGGAGCATGAGCATGATGTTTTTGTAGTGAACAAATGATGATTGTAATACTCCCCCCTTAAGATGAATTGTGGATGTTGTGAACATCCATCTTGGATAGGAGCAAAGTTAATGAATGTTATTAAAGTAGTTTGATGAGAAAATTGTTGAGATGGATTTTTTACCATAGTGGCATGAGTTTAATGAATCCATTTGAGACATTGTCTTGAACAAAGTAACAATATTGATGCTTTTCATTTTCTTATGAAAAGTAGGATATGTAATTCTGGATGGAACCTCATTGTCATAGAACAAGAGTTGTAACAATGGGATTGGGATGTTGAAATCCAACATTAATTATGTTACCAAGCTAATGTATTTACCATGGTGGCCAAGGTATTGCAATCTACTTTGATGAATGAATTTGAAATGATTTATCGCTTCTTTACATTCTATAGCATTAAAGAACTATCGAAGATAATGTAAAAATTGGTAATATAGTTTTGGGTAATAAAATTTGTTCTCCAAATATATCAAAGAAAACCTTAAGTTGTTAAGAAGATGTAAAGGAAAAAAAATCGAACTTTCCTTTGTGTGAATTTAATACAACAAAAGAATGGTGTGCAAAGTTGAGGTGCTTGGTTCTTGGCTAAGCTAGACATTGGCTAAAATTGTTGATGGCAAATGTGATGCTAGGCTTAGATAACATGAAATATAAAAGTCGATTGTTAAATTCTAATATTGACATGATTCAATGAGAAGGTCTCTATTAAAAACATTAAAGTGAAAGCTCATGGGTGTGTGCTTTAGTTTGCTAAAAAGAAAATTAATATCCGCAAAGAGTTATATAGTGATGTGTTTTCAAGAAAGAATGATACCAATACTTGATTGAGCCATTTGTAGGCCAATAATGTAGTTGAGACTTGAGATTGCCTAGATTTTCTTAGTTGGTTGTCAAGAAGATATTTTAGAGAATTAATGATAGAAATGAAAGATCCAATGATGATTATACTATCAAAATAAATAAGTAAAGCAATGAAGGTCCAGCAAAAGCGCTTGTTGAACAAGGAATAGTTTGATTTTGAGTGCTTAAATTTGGGGCCAAGTAATAGAGATAAAATATTGCATCAACACTATTTATAGGCTATTTTAAACCTATAAATGGATGTGGAGTCTACATATTGGCCTATCATATTTAGTGATATCCTCCCTACGCTACTATAACTCAATGGTAGATGCATCAACACTTCCTTTAGAAGATCCCACATAACATTATTTATTAATAATTGGATAAGAACCCACTTTTGCCTTGCAGATAAGATTAATAGTAGCATGATAGTGACTAATTTGGCCACGTGTGAGTATATCCATGAGATGTTATTCTCTTAAGGTTAGGTGTACACATTGGTTAATTAAGTACACTTTGTATATATTTATAAACCTTTTTGGATTGTGTTTAAACATTTATTTTTGATGTATCATACGTGCTTAAGAGTACCTCAAAGACTGCAACACCCCCCCCCC
>JXCR01148596.1:227841-243801 GCA_002079205.1 Phalaenopsis hybrid cultivar | reverse complement strand
AATTTGTTTTTCAATAAAAAATGATTAAAAAAAAAGGTTTACCTTAATGACCTTTCATTCTCCGAGGAATCTCCAATATAGTCTAAGTGATGAGTTGCTTGAGTCCAAAGAAAATAAAATGAATGTCGCACAAGCCTTAACATTATTCTTCTTATAGAAAAGAATTTAAAGGTCTACAAACTTTGGAGCCTTGGTCGAGGCAATTTAATGGTCAGTCAACAAGAAGCAATGATAAAGTTGTGTTATTTGTGATTATTTGTGCATCTAGTTTCAAGTTTGTCATCATTAAAATAAAGAAGTTTAACCTTATTTTTATAGGTCTTAGAATCCTTTATGATTAAATAAATCAAAGATGAGAATTTAAAATGGCATAGAAATGAATGATTGAAATTTTTTAAAATTAAAAAGTTTGATGATATATTAGTAGCCATTAGAGTAAATATATTATTTTAAGGGAATATTTTCATTGTCTTAATAAAACTTCAAATTTAATAAAAAATAAGCGACTTATTTATTAATAAAGACAAAAAATATAATAAAAATCAATGGTTAAATATACATATTTATACTCACCTCCAAGTAGATGCTCAAAATAAAACAAGCCTTACTTTCTGTGGATGCATCTCCCAATT
This sequence comes from Phalaenopsis hybrid cultivar, assembly GCA_002079205.1. Classification (NCBI taxonomy): domain Eukaryota; kingdom Viridiplantae; phylum Streptophyta; class Magnoliopsida; order Asparagales; family Orchidaceae; genus Phalaenopsis; species Phalaenopsis hybrid cultivar. Next base: position 243,169 of record JXCR01148596.1, on the reverse strand, counting down.
TCATTGGCAACGAGTGGCATCGTGCTCATTAAAGCTGAGAACGAAGATGCAGAAATAGTAAGAATAAAAATAGAACATGGGATAAGGTCATATGAATAAATACCTCAGAAGCAGCTCCTCTTCCCAGCCTTGTTATGTGGTTGCCGTTGTCTCTAACTCTCACCTCAATTTGAGGAAAAATTATTCCGTACGGATCGGGCACCGCACGCAGCTTGCGTGCGGTGTCCGATCCGGACCGTAAATCACCTGATTTACGGTCCTGATGTATTTCGGTGGGCCCCACCTGAAATTTTTTATTTTTTCTTTTTAAAAATAAAAATAATCATGACCGTAGATCACCGTGATCTACGGCCAGGATCGGACACCGCATGCGCACGCAATAATTCCTCCAATTTGAGGGGATATGGTTTTTTTTTTTTCTTTTTCTTTTTCTTTTTGAATGTAAGGGTTTATATTGCTAGCTTTTCTTTTTGAAAAAAATTATTTCCAAGTTGAAATTAAAGATTAAAATTTATTACTAGATAAAATTTAAGATCTTTTAGTTTGAAAAATAGAAATGATACTCGATCAACAAAATTTCAATATTTGACATGAGTCTCGAGATGTGACACGAATCTCAAGATAATTTTTTAGCAATGAACGTGCAAACCTCAATTAAATATCATTCAAAACTTTGATTTTAGCAAACTTACAATCAAACTGATCGGCTCGATGCGAAGAATGTAATAATGTTAAAGTTGGTCCAATCCGAGTCAACTAAACCCCAAATTATTTTTTAAGTTTTCAATGCCTAATAGGAAGTTCAAATGAATTCCAAATATGACAAGTTGATAATTAAATCGAGCATATGGAGAAGACAAATCCAACAAGCTCAAGATTGTTCAATTCTGATATTATTAAGACACTCAAATATCCATAAAACAAGGGAACTTCTATGGGTCATTTGATATAGTGGCAAGGAGAACGCTTCTAGATTATATAAATAGAGCCCTAACCCTTCATTGAGAGAGGACCTCGATCTAGACCTTGAATCAAAAGATGACCGGAGCACGGAGAAGAAATAGTTGAAGCCAACCATGGTTTTTCCACTAAAGATTCGCCGAATTCCTCCCACTCCTACAATCGCTAACCAACACATGTCGGCCATCATCGACCAACTTCAGCCGCCTTGCACTCATTACAGCAAAGCTCCGCGCGAAGTCGACTTACACTGTGAAATTTTGGTGTACGTTGCAAAGTAATGAAACACAAGACAGTATAGCGGCACACCCCGAAGGTGGTATAACAACTTACCCAAGTACGGCGCAACTACCGCCATAGCTTACAAAGCAACTATGGTCTACTTGGCTCACAACTCATATGCATAGGAGCTCTCTTCAATGGATTTCAACTCGAGGGAAACCAGAATCTTTCTTCATATGATATCAAAGGTTTGCATTGGCCTTTATACCTATAACCCTCCCTTCGATTAAGATTAAAGGGTGGATATTAACTGTGGAGTTAAGGCATCCAAATGACGGATTTGATGAGCTTAAGTTGGTTTGAAATTGGCTAATTTTGTTCTAATTAAAGTTGATTGTGTTTGCTTTAATTTTAATTTTTTNGCTTAAGTTGGTTTGAATTTGGCTAATTTTGTTCTAATTAAAGTTGATTGTGTTTGCTTTAATTTTAATTTTGATTTAAATTTAGATTGATTAACTTCTTAAATTAATTAAGGTTTGATAAACTTAATTATGTTTAGTCAATTTAGTTTAAATTAAGAGCTCATTAGTTTTAACTTTAGGGGTATTTACATGGATACCACCCAAATCATATTTATTTGTACCTTTATAAGAAAGTGGCTTTATGAATTTTTCATTTTAATTTCAATTANATTAAGAGCTCATTAGTTTTAACTTTAGGGGTATTTACATGGATACCACCCAAATCATATTTATTTGTACCTGTATAAGAAAGTGGTTTTTATGTAAATTTTTCTTAGTTTTATGAATTGTTCATTTTAATTTCAATTATTGTTTTAGATTCAATTGGCTTTTCAATTTACTTTTAATTTTAGATTTAATATTAATGTTAGGTTATGATTTAAGGTTTAGGTTTAAAGTTAATTTGTTTAATTTTTAGATTTTAATTATGTTTGTTTGTTTTGTTTAACTGAATTTTAGATTCAATTTTAATTAAATTAAAATTTAGTTTAAGCACAAGTTTAATTTAATTGTTGGTGTAGCTTTGTGTTAATATTTGTAATTTTAGGTTAATTTAAATTTGTGTTTTGTTTAAGATTAATTNGTAGCTTTGTGTTAATATTTGTAATTTTAGGTTAATTTAAATTTGTGTTTTGTTTAAGATTAATTTTTTTTTAATTTTTACTTTATGTTAATTTCAAGGGACAAAATTTTAAAGTTTAAATTTTTAATTAAGATGGATTTAGGTTAAATTTGGTTCAAATTTAAGTTTTAATTAATTTTTAATTAAATTAGATCAAAATTTGACTTAAATTTAATTTTAATTTTAATTTAAACCAAGCCCAAACCCATCAAAGTTAATTCAAACCCCAAGCCACGCAAAGACCAATCACCTAGGGGCACAAAGAATGAACCTGAGCCTAGATGGGGGAATGGTGAAGACGATAGTGTCGATCAAAAACGATGTCAATAGTCCGATCAAATTATCAAAAGACATATGAGATAACATATAAGACACACTACAGGAGGAGCATAAATTTGCATATGTCCGATATTTCCGACTCAAATGTTAGTGTCAGATTAGCGTAAGATGAGTGGCGAAAAATAAATTATGATATTTGTGTCAGAATCAGCATTTGATTTACGTTGGAAAATTCGTCAGTATAAGTGTTCCGGAAACGAAGAAATTTATCTTTGGATTTGCGACAGAGTTTGCGTCGAGAAAAAGATTGCAAATACTTTACTTGTTAGCATTGAACAAGTTTAACGTAAATTAGATGGAAGTTTGACGCAAATGACCTAATTTACTCATCTTGCGCGCCTAAATTTCATCTCCCCCTCCCCCTCATCTCCCCTTCTGCCCAAAAGCCTCACGCACAGTTTCTCTTCTCCCCTTCCCTCTCTTCTTTCCCTCTCCCACAGGGTTTGCTGAAGTCCTCGCAATACAGTCTCCCTTAGAGCTAGCTGGCAAGGTAACGTACGTGGCCTACTTACAGAGATTGCTGAAACTCATGTAGTTCTCTTCCTCCTGCTCCGCTCTAACCAGAATGCATTGAGGAAGGTATGTATCTTACTTTAATCATTTTTATACCTAATTTAGGGTAAGTAATTTAGGGATTGGATTTAAGTGTAAGTTCCTAGCTAATTTTTTGCTTTAATTATGATTGCTCTTATCAGTCATTTACAAGAGGATGTACCTTGGTGTATGCTTTTTGCTAATGATATCATACTTGTGGATAACACTAGAGAGAGTTCAAGAAAAACTTGAATAAAGAAGGTCAAACATAGAGTTAAAGACTTTCATTTGAGTAGATCTAAAAATAAGTATATTAAGTGAAATTTTAGTAGTTATGGATCTAGTGGTGGAGTTATAGCAATAGATGAGATCGAGTCATTAAAAGCAATGAAAATTTTAGATATATCTGGTCTATTGTTGAAAACGATGGTGATATTGATGGGGATGTTATTAGTAAAATTGATGGTTGAAGTGAAGGAATGCATAAGGCTTATTGTGTGATAGAAAAGTACCACTTAGACTTGAATATAAATTTTATAAGACGGTGGCGAGGCCTACAATGCTTCATGTTGCAGAATATAAGCCATAAAAGAAGCATAAAAGTAAGTTTAGACATATGTTAAGGTGGATGAGTGACTTTGCACTTAGAGACATGACTAACCAGACCTTAGGTTCCGAGCTAAAGACCAAATTGATTACGGTTCTAGCTTGTCACTCTCGAATCACAAATTCTACGCTCATAAAAACTTATCTCACTATCTATTTGTACTCCCCTTAGACTTGGCCCCCCTCCATCCTTAGGGTTAGTGTGGCACCCACAAGTTGGGTGAAATCATAGCCCTCCCGGGTCCTTAGGTTTCACAATGGATTTTAACATTACAAATAACCATTTTGCAAAGTAAATTAAGAGCTTGTAAAAATACCACCACATTAATAAAAAAAGAGAATTTTTAAGCAAGTATAAATTCCTAAACATACATCCATTTCATTACAAAAGAAAAGTAAAATGTAGAAAATGACATAAGCAGTAAAAAAAATTGATAAATTTATGTAATAAATTATGTGCCAACAAGAAACATATGTCTACATACCCGCTTCCGAGTGTATAGTTACGCTTAGTATTTTATTAGTTTTACACAACTAGCTGTCACCTAGAAACTACTAATAGAAACATATCAAGAATTAAATTTCCTTAAAAGTTGCATTGCCGCCTAAACTACTTCATTATAGCCAACAAAACAATATGAGTGGACTTAAGTTGCGAGATCACCGCTCTCGTATATCTCAGATTCACTTACAATAGATTTTAACATAACACATTGCCACTTAAGTTATGTCAACGAAACAAAAGAGATATTACTCATCACATGGAAATAAAAATTATTCTATCTTAAAACAAATTTTCCTACTCATGCCACTACTTCATAACAAAAGAAAAGAGTAAGGAAAACCACATCACGAAGTATGGATAAAACACAACAGAAAACTTCATTAAATCAAAACAAATCCACTAGAAAGTGTTTATAATAATCATAAGATAATGAAGAACACAGTACTTAACTTTTTTCCTCTGAAAGAAAGATAAAAATCCCTCCAACAATGTCTTCTTTCGATCCACGCAATGCTCGTACAATTCCTTACACATATCTCTCAAAGTCCTCACCAATCTCTCTAGAAAAAGGTAGAAATCTACATCTCCTACTCCTATCTACGACCTCTGGATGTTCTTGGAGTTTCCAAGAGTTTGAAATCCCAAAAGGTGCATTCTCAAGTCCCAAACCATTCATACTATATAATTTTTTTAATATTTTAAATCAACGATATAATTCGAGAAAAAAATGTTAAAGAGTTTATTAATTATTTATTTTTAAAATATAGTAATAATACATAAGCAATTAGTTAAAATTTTAAACTTGTATTCACTTTTTAAATAAGTAATAATTTAGATATGCATTAATTGATTCAAATTAAATCCAAGCAAAGTTATCTTGACTTAAATTTTTTTCTGATTAAGGGAAATGAGAATACATTTTGGTATGAAAAATCACTTTTCTTTCAAGGCACAAGAGCGGCCCATAGGCTTGTCCGATCCATTTATTGGGCGAACCTGACTATGAAATTATAAACAAAATATGACTTGAAGCCCGACCCAAGGCCAACCCAAGACCGCATTGACCAAGCCCAGACCAAAAGAGTCGAGCCCAAGCCAAACCTGAGCCAACCAATATTCATGTATAAAGTGTACCTATATATGTATAATTACATAGCGAATTACTTTAACAAAACCAAACTCCATTATTTTTTTCTTTATAGAATTCTTCCACAAAAAAAAATTGGTACTCTCCTCTCGTTAATTTTCTTTTATTTGTGTTGAATCTTGGTGTACCACCATAACATTAAATTACAACTCTACCGCCGTGAATTTCCAGCATGCAATATAATAATAAAATAAATATAAAATTCCTAACATTATAAATATGAACAAATAATGATATTTTAGAATGAAAAAATATAAATTATTATTATATCATTCCTAAATTAAACTACATGGCCAAAAACAAAATTTTTTGAACATCAAATCTTTCATATTACATAAATTATCTAAATTAAATATTTTATTATACATTTTCTTACTGTTTATAAAATATAAATATCTCTTTTACGGGTACACGTCATTAAAAAAAAATTATGTTTTAATTGAGAAAAATAAAAGCTGGACACATGAGGAACACTACTCACAACCATGTTGATCTGGCATTACATGTATGTCTGGACACATATCCATCCACCACTTATTAGGGCGGTCAAAAAAGCTCGTTGTTCGCGGACAGTTCGTGTTCGGTTTGTCAATGAATTCGTGTTCGATTCATTCCATAACTGAAAGAGACGAACGTGAACAATTTTTTTTTCGTTCGGTCAGTTAAACGAATCAAACACAAACAGTGATGCGTTCGTTGGTGTTCAAATTATTATTGTTTATATAATTATATATAAAAAATTTATGATATTTTAAAAAATTAAATTTTATAAATTATAATATATAGTTGCGTTCGTTCGTGTTCGAATCGTTATTGTTCGAAATATAAAAAAATTAAAATAATTATATTAATTTTTTATGATATTTTAAAAAATTAAATTTTATAAATTATAATATATAATAAATTAATAATAATAATAATAATATATTAATATACTATATTAATAATATATTAATATAAATATTATATATTTATATAATATAAGTTATTTAATTAATATAATATATTATTTATATATATTAACATTAGGGATGTCAAACTGGCTTGTCATTCGCGAACAGCTCGTGTTCGGCTCGTTCGTTAAAAAACGAACATGAACTGTGAATTCACGAACAATTTCGAACACGAGCTTATTTCAAACGAACTAAATTTCAAACGAATCGAACAAGAACACTGTTCGGTTCTTTTACACCCCTACCGCTTATAACCAAGTCTCATCCAAAGGCTACAACCAGAAAAAACAAGCCATTAAAACATATATATCATTATGAAAGTTAGCAGAAGTACTGAAACAAGCTGTAAGCACATAAATAATGTGATGGGGGCCAAAAATAATAAGCTACACATTTGTCTCGGAGATCCACGTTTCCTAATTCACAAAAAAGAATCATTCAACATTAAAATAAAAGAAAAAAAAAGATAATAAAAATGAAACAATAGATCAGGAGCAATACAATCAATCTAATCATGGCTCCGGAATCAATTCTCCTTGCTAAGAACATANATCAATCTAATCATGGCTCCGGAATCAATACACCATTCTTCTTCTTCCTAAGAACATAAGCCACTTGCTTCTTCTATTCAGCAATTCATTCTTTTCTTTCTCCTACTAACCTCTCTTTCTCCGTCATCAAACTCCCGCTTCCCGCAGCAGCAGAAGAGTTCTTCGTGAAGATTTCAGGCGATATCTCCCAGTTGCTGCTTCTCCTCCCCCAGCTTGAATTCCTCGCATCAGTTCTTGTTATGGGAATCTCAGTTCCAGTAATCGGGACCTGCTTTTCCAAATCCGATGCGAATTCGGCCTCCGAAACGGTTCCGGGCCTCCCGCTGTCGTTTCTACGGCCGATTTCTTCGTCGAACTCCTCGATGCTGCGCCGCTGGGAGATCTTCAGCAGATCCCCGCCAATGTCGAGGTCATCTTCTACCTTCGAACGGTGGTAGCTCCCTAAATCGTCTTCGGGCTCTCCGGGGCGAACATTCTGAGCCGGCCTTGGGGCTTCTTCTTGCACCAAGGCGCGGAAGTCATTCCTCGAGGGCTTTATTTTGGTGCAGAATACCTCCATCAAGTTGTTCAGGCAACCCCGATCGTAGACATTGCGCCGACGATCGGTTCTGTAGCGGAAATTCTCGTATGTGGTCTAAAGCACAAGATGAAATGAATGAATATTCGCAACTTAAGAAGAAAGGGTTTGAGGCTTGGCAAATAATAAGGAAACAAACAAAAATAACACACATTACAAGACACTGTGAAACCATAATCCATTCCAGCATATAAAGATCATGATGAGGTGATATCATATATTGGTAAGATGTGAAACACATAAAAATACAACCGACACAATTCTAATATATTTACATTTCTAATATCCAAAGTTTGATATTTCTACTTATAACATCTTGATGTCATAAACCTAATACAATTTAAAATTATTTATAATAGCTACGAAAATAATTTGTATAGCACCTTGATATTTATACACACATTAACACTCTCATTGCCGGTCCCAAGCCCGGATGTGAAAAATGGAAGGTTGCGTGGAGAAAAATGATTCATGTAGCCAACCCCACTTAGTGGGATAAAGGTTTTGTTGTTGTTATTGTTTATAATAGCTCATAAAACCAAATATAAGCTATTGTTTAGAGAGACCTACTCAGGAAAACAACCTTCCTTCAGCTATCAATATTTCAAGTCTACATTTCATCAAGACTGTCTTCACGCTTCAACCAAAACCATAAAATATGATACTTAAAGGGTAAGTTTACATTTCAGGTGTGTTTATCTTTAGAAGAAAACCATTTTGGGATGTTTACACACACCACACAAAACTTACATATTTACAGAAATAAAATAAATGAACTGGTAAATTTGCATATTTGAGCATTTCATGACTAATTTGAGAATTTAATGAAAGCGAAAAATATGAAAAAATAACAGAACAGGACTGAAAATTCCAAAGTTATGAACCAAAATGCTAAGTTGGAATTAAGAATAATAATAACCAAAAAGCACACATTTCCTTTCCTTCAACATCTCATTTTGTTAAGCATAGCATAGAGTTTCACTCTCCGTAGCTCTTAAAAAGAGTTGCTGGGTTATTGTATAGTTAGGCGGTGGTGCTTGGCTTTTATTCATATTTAGTTGGGAGGTGACTTCTCTTTTTATTTTATTTTATTTTTTTGTAGAGGTTGCAGGCAGGATAGGGGGGTGATTTCGATACGATTCTTGGTAGAAATTAGGACTTATAATATTCTATTTCAAGAACATCAAACATTAAATATGAATATAAAGATAAGCACCTATAATTCATGAGGTAGGGTGATTTCTCCCAATTCCTACAATTTGAGAGGTAGGAAATCTCTCACAAACCCTAAACCTAATACTCACAACAAGAATCTCATGCATACCTAACCCTAAACCTATTAAGATCTATTTTATACTAAACAATAATAAATAATAAAAGACTCAACTGCCCTTAGGCTAATAAAAGACTAAATTGTCCCTCAAGCACCGGCGTAACAATACTCCCCTCCCAAAAACATATCTTATCCTCAAGGTGAAAAAAATGGTTGTTGGATCAGTTCGTATGACTCCCACGAGACGTCATCATTTTCATTTAATCAGAAATTTGTAATGACCCTCACCTTCTCAAAATGTTGTCTGGTACAAATCTTTCGAGTGCATCCAAATCTGATGGCATCCTGACTTCAAGTCAATTCGGGAGAATATCGTCACCCCAAATAACTCATCCAATAGCTTATCGATCTACGGAAACTCTGCCAACTCCGTATCATGTGTCTTCAATGATATGTAACCTGGTCTGGTATTTTAGCTCTGCATCCTGAATCACCCTTATCATAGTCTTCAACAATGCCTTGCACAAATTAAGGTCACCGCGGAGCACCATCATATTGTCTGTCTCCTGATACTCTGTAGTATCCAAATCAATCACTTACAAACTACCTCACTTTTCTCCATCTATCTCATTCCAATCATTATTTCTGAACCGTCTTCTGCTCGTAAAGCTTCAGCAACAAAAGGCACTGGAACTGTAGGATGCAGCCCTCTGTCGTGGTCCCACCCACCATGATTCCCAATCCTAAGTCAAAATGCTTCAAAACAATCTTCTCTAGCCCCGAATCACATGTTGTTCTGATCTGTCTAATGTCACTCATCCCAAACCTCAGGATGTCATGGTTGTTGCTCGAATATGCTCCCGATTAGTTTGTTCGATACTGCAAATTCTGATACACCTAAAACAACGATGTTGCCCTAATATCGGGTGAATGCTTATGGTTGTTGTTGCTCGTGTTCGTTCCTGAAGCCGTTGCTTGATCTCGTGGCGGGCGAAGCCGATTTTATGTGAACCTCGATAATCTTCTTCATTCTTTCTTTCATAACCGTGAATCTCCTCTCAAATCACCCCTCCATTGATGAAACCCGTTGCTTCTGGGATAAGAAATGCTCATCTATTTTCATATCTGATTAATCTCACATCTTTCTCTAATTTCTACTCCAAAATCTCTATTTTCTTGGTCGCCATTGCTACCTGAGAAATTTTTTTATCACAAAAGATGAAAACATCCATAAGTTGAATTGTCATAGATGGTTTCTCAATAGTCTGAATCACGTCTGTAATGTGAGGTCGTAAGTTGCGATATCCCTTTTTCATTTCCAGAATTGCCAGAATCTCGACTGTATAGGAAGATGAAAGCCACAATCCTTCCTTGGCCTCCCAACTAGATCAAATTGGGACTGTATCACGCAGTTTGATCTCAAATGGCAAATAGTTGGAACTGCAACTACAAGAGTGAGGTCCGGTCACGAAGGAGCATCGTGCCACGATCCCACAATTATAATTGTAGTGTGAGGTCGCATATCGCTTGCTTCACGCGATCCCGTCGGCTTCTTCGCAGGTCGAACACACAAACGTGCTAGTTCCAATCGCTACTGTTTCGCAGCATGACGGAGACCTGCACGCCAAAATCCCTTCTTTTGCTTCCCAACTAGGTCGAATCATCACTGTGCGCGATTTAGACCCTATATGTCGCAATCCTTCCACGTCGAACGCTCTGATAGCACTTTATACAATTCTTAGCAGAAATTAGGTCAAATAATATTTTATTAGAAGAACATCGAACACAAAAGATGAATACAAGAATAAGCATCTACAATTCAAGTGGTAGGGAATCTCTCTCAAATCTTAAACCTAAGACTCACAACAACAATCTCATGTATACCTAACCATAAATCAATTATGGTTTATTTATACTAAAAAATAATAAATAATAAAAGACTCAATTGCTTATAGGCTAATAAAAAACTAAATTGACCCTTAGACACCTGCATAATAGACTTCTGAACTTATCTCCTATGTGATAGCTGCTGGATATATCTTTTGTTCAGTTACCAAGTGAAGGATATCTTATTTCAGTAGGAAGGAATTAATGCAGGAATCACTTCAACTTGTTCACCGGGAGGGTGAGATGCGCTAGTTGTGCTCCATGCAATAGCTGACAAGATGACTTTAGGATTTAATTTTTGTGATTTTGTGATTGGATTAAGATTTTTTTTATTGTTTTGGATTAACTTTATCTTTTGAATATTATTTGAACATTAATTGAACTAATTCTATGCTAACCATATATATTAGTCTAGGGGATGAGGAGTCCATAAATAGATGTTCTAAGAAATATAAAAAAAATATTTAGAGTATTTTTTTTTCAATTATCAAGGAGATGGATGTATGATACCTTCGAATGTGATACAAATGAGACTACTTAATTTTTGGGGAAGTCATCTCCATTTACCAGTTCTAATTTATTACTTCGGTAATTTTGGTCATTGTTCATATCTTATCCAAATAATTGATACTGACTTGATTTGTGCTCTTGAATTTGCTTAAATTTGATGCTTTGAAAATTTAAGTTCTTTATATGATTCTAAACTCTTATTGAACTTTCGAATTATTTCATTAACATTTTGGTTCTACTTCTAGCATTATTGAAGAAAGTTCGTTCTTGAACTAATGGGTGGCTTGTGAATTGTGAATCCTCAACTTCATTGTATGAATTCTTTCTATGTATAATATCAATTGCATTTAGAATACTCTAGCCCCAAGTCAAACAATATCAGATAGAGTACTTAGATATCACAATTCATTCTTCATGTTTAAGCACAGTGTGGACCTGCNCAAATACATAGATGCACAGAAGAGCTGATGAAGAGACAAAAAGGAAAAAATAGCGGTAGTTTCTCTGCAAAAATAAAGTCATTTCATAATTAGGCATATTTAACAGCTATGATAAACTTGATCAACATGCAAAAAAAAATGCCCAAGTTGGAAATGAACAACACAGCAGAAACAATAGTATGAAATATTACGAGGTCAAAATATAGCATCAGGCAAGCAAATACTTGGTTCAGTTAACTCCAACAAAACACAGAATATTACTAATACTCTCATAAAAGTTTCTGGTTGAAAAAGGAGAGGAGGGGCGGAGGTGAACTGAGAAATAGGATATACAAAAATTGCAAAGATGGGTGTAATCCATTCCAATCAGACTTTTATGTCCACACTCCTAATCACATTGAAGAATATGGAAGTAAACGAGGTTATTATACAGCTCATCAGCAGTCTGCTTGAAGTCACATTAGACAAGATCAGTCACGCCAAACACAATAGAATTGTCATCTAATACTAGCGAAATTTTTTTTTTCCACTATTTGTCAAAAGCAAACCGTAAACCAAAAACAATTTATATAGCAGAAAGTTGGTAACATGCNATAATAAAATATAAAAGAAGAACAAAGAAAGGATTTACCATAATGAAGAAAGCCGCTCATTTGCAAAGACATAAATTCTATTTAGCAATCTAATATAATAATCTCTACAAAGATAAAACAAATGGTTTCAAACTTAAGAACACGGGCAGACGCATTATAAATGTCTAGTTCAAAGTTCATAAATCTCTTAAGTTTTGGTTCATATCAACCCAAGTATATTTTATTTTAGCAGCTGCAAATTTCCAAAATATTCAAGCAAGTCCAAATTTTTAAACAAATAAAAACATATCAGAAAAAACAAAATATTGTATCTTTCAAAGTCATCCATCCAATTTGACAATATCCTAAGATTATGCTTCTCATAGAATGTAATAGAAAAGCTATTAATTCCATAATAATTATATTTAATTTACCAAGAATCATAACCTTTTTTGTTCTTCTTGTTGACTGGCTTGATATGATATACTATGACTAGAAGACATGAAGATATAATCTTAATCTTTGATACCGAATGTAATGTAAGACATCTTAGGATTTAAAAATTTTGATGATCTAATTTGAGATGCACAAAATCAAGCAAAAAGCATGGAAGCCACAAACTCTTAATAAACACATATTCATCAACTTTGATGACAATCGAAAACACAGCAAAAATAAACTTGGACCCAAAAAAAATGACAGCCTAATGCAATAAATAATTATTATAAATTCAGGTTCATGAAATACAANTGTTGATTGGCTTGATATGATATACTATGACTAGAAGACATGAAGATATAATCTTAATCTTTGATACCGAATCTAATGTAAGACATCTTAGGATTTAAAAATTTTGATGATCTAATTTGAGATGCATAAAATCAAGCAAGAAGCATGGAAGCCACAAACTCTTAAAAAACACATATTCATCAACTTTGATGACAATCGAAAACACAGCAAATATAAGCTTGGACCAAAAAAAATGACAGCCTAATGCAATAAATAATTATTATAAATTCAGGTTCATGAAATACACATAAATGCTTTGAAGTTCATGCACAAGTTAAGAATTAGATTGTGTCAAATTTGATTACAATCAATTTTAATTTAGAAAAAAAAAAACACAATATGGAAGAAGAAAGAAGAATAAATAAAATAATTCACCAAAGAAAAAGGAAGCCTCTCATCTGTGCAAGTGGATGAAATCTCACAGAATTCTCCAAACTCACACTTGTTTAAGAAGTTGAATCAAGAAAATAGAAGTTATAGCACCTCCAACCAGAAATGCATTCATGCACTAGTTAATTAGCACATATTTTAAAGCATTACTTTGTAATCATAAATCAGTAGGGAATTCCATTAATCAATCCTAAATGTGATTCTGTCTTGGAATTAAAACAGTTCTTTTGACAAAAGCTCAGTTTTGTTTACAAAACCCNCCAACCAGAAATGCATTCATGCACTAGTTAATTAGCACATATTTTAAAGCATTACTTTGTAATCATAAATCAAAGTAGGGAATTCCATTAATGAGATTCTGTCTTGGAATTAAAACAGTTCTTTTGACAAAAGCTCGGTTGTGTTTACAAAACCATTAGATCACTTGATGGCAGAAGTTTAAAATTCAACAATTTATTGTAGTGCTTTGTCGAATCATTCACATCTACGCTGGATTTAATTCAATAAAGCATAAACAAATCAATATCAAGCATAACAGAGCCAAAAATGATGACAATTTAATTTTGATGTGGCTTTATCATTTTGAACCCCTTAAATTGAACTTCACCAGCTTAAGAAGCTTGTCAGTTCAAAACATAGAAATTGAAAAGACTCAGCTCACTAATGACTTAAAACAAGTAAAACGAAGTTAAAAAAAAAAGGTGACATGCAACTTCAAAAAAATATATAATTGTAGATCTATCCGTTTATTGACTACAAGTGATAGATTGAGAAAAGTTAGATTAGAAAGATAGTGAGAGTAATGCAAGAGTTGTTTGAAAATGTACAATATTAAATAGAAGATAAACCAATGTAGATAGGACTAAAGCAAAAAATTTAGGAAGGAGAAAGAACTAATGTTGTTAGCATGACAGAAGTTGTGCAAAACAATTTGCGCAGCACAAAAATAAGAACTCATGCAACACTTATTAGAAATGAATGTTGATTCATAACACTAAAAAGAAATATATAGGAAATGTAATGATGATGATGAGCCATTGAAAAACTATTCAAGCATGCCTAAATTTTTAGTAGCCAAGGCGAGCTGAATTGTCAAAGGGATCAGATATGCTTCTGTTTACATGTCTTGTAGTATGTTAGAAAGCAAGAACCTGAAATCTCACCTTTTAGTTGAACGAGAGATTTGCGAGGGTTGCAGAGAATCTCAGAGTTGTGACAGAATATCAGGTGATTATAATTGCATACAGAATGAACAGAAGAGTGTTGGCAAGTCCGGTGCAGTCAAATCTCACTATTTGCTAAAAATAGAGCATCTTTTTTTCTAAATCTTTTCTGCCTTGGGATCTTCTTGATATGTGACACCTAATTCATTCGAAACCTCAAAAGGATTTCTTGAGCCTCCAGGTTTAACACACCACAAACCTAGTTGAACAAATCAAACCAAATACTAGACCTTCTTATAGCATAGAAATTAACTTTTTTTGGGGAAGTTCTCCTGCTTCCAAATAACCCACGAAAGGTTTCCTTAAGCTCCTTCAACGCACTTACTGGGCTATTGCTACTTGGTTGTCATTATGAAGTCAATTCATCAAATATTTCTAAACAAGATTAAGATTTCTTTCCAAAACCATTTGTTCAAATAAATATGAAGTCAGACCAAATATTAATTCAACCTCTTTTAATCAAATGGTTTCCAGCTAAAATGAATAAAACAACCAGCGATGAAAAGAAGAATGCTGACAGTGCGTCTGGAAACTGATTTGATCTAGCATTTCTAATGTTGCTAATTTGCATTTTCAAAGCAGTTAAAGTAGTATGCGGATGCTTGCTTATACCACGTTATGTTGACATAAAATAATAAATAGCAAGCAATGCCTCAAACGTATCAACACAGCCAGGTTTTCAGAAATACAGAACTAATGACAAATAT
>JXCR01148596.1:205039-215823 GCA_002079205.1 Phalaenopsis hybrid cultivar | reverse complement strand
AATGATGTGAGAAAAATGAGTTATGATGGTTTAGTTATTCACTATGAACATTTTTTTACTATTCCTTATATAATGATTTTGATGTTTAGAAAACCATGAATTCACTCTCTTGTGAATGTTGATTTGCTGTTAGATGAATAGTGATTTTACAATCCTATGAACACTACTTTTACAATTGGGGATGAAAGTGCTATGGTCTTGGAAAAATAAGTAAAAGTTCTTTCATATGCAATCTTGCATATAAAATAATCCAAAATAACAATTCTGATATCAGTTTGATGCAGGAAATCCTTGAAAATAAACTAAAAAGGTGCTAGAGAGGAAAGGAGAAAAAGAATAATAAAAATAACAAGAAAACCTCACTCTTGCACTAGGAGATGACTTCTCCCAAAATTCTTCAAGCATCACACTAAATCAAAGATCAAATACACATAATCATAATAAAAAAAGAGTCTTCACATTCAAAATAGAATTTATTCATCCGATAAAATTATCTTACCACTCAAATATCTTTTATTTGTAGATAGAAAAATAAATAAATACGAAGTTACTAAACAATTACTAACAAACTGCCAATAAAGTGCTAACATTCTTAATGACATTAATTACAATAATCTAAATAAAATGATAAAATGTAGAGGGTATGAATAACTTCAATATTCATGATAATAAAATTTTGCATTTTATGTCCACATTTTAATCAAATCCATATAAAGATGCAAGTGTGCAGTTTAAAATATTTACTCAAGAGAATCTTGATATTATATTCAAACAAAATGATTTATAATAAAAAAACAATTTGCGGTAGGA
The DNA here is from genome assembly GCA_002079205.1 of Phalaenopsis hybrid cultivar. NCBI lineage: Eukaryota > Viridiplantae > Streptophyta > Magnoliopsida > Asparagales > Orchidaceae > Phalaenopsis > Phalaenopsis hybrid cultivar. Next base: position 215,013 of record JXCR01148596.1, on the reverse strand, counting down.
ATCCAAAAGAGTAGAAAAATAACTCAAAACATATGAACATTTGAACAGTTCTATGATTGAGGCTTTGTTTCACTTGAAAAGTTTAGAGCACTTACATAGATGGTAAAAGCTATTGCAACCGCCAAAATAGCATATCCTGCGTTATAAGCAGGAAACTTGTGGAGAAGATGTCTAGCAACAAAGACGCAAAATATTACAACAGGTATAACTACTAGTAAGATGGTAATGAGTAGAGACCAGGCATCAGGTCCAAATATCAATCTGCCACCAAAGATGAACTTCTGAAGATGATGAAAAGAGAAACAGTTAATATTGTTCAATGCAAAATATAAAACAAAACAGTTGGTTTTACGAGGAAAAATTTCTAGATAAATTAAAATTTGCAGAAACCATCTAAAATATCAAGAGACCCCAATCTTTTACAATGCCTTCAAATATAAGCATGACTTTGCACATTATGCAGGTATGACGTGCAGAACATTAAAAGCAAAAATCATACATGATATAAAGCATAATGAGACCTAATAAACCTTTTCATGCTCAAGACCAGAACCTCAGAAATAGGTAAATATAAACCTAAATAAAAATGCCAATAATGATACCGAAAATATCATCTTTCATCCTACCATAACCACGAAATTAAATTTTAAGACATAAAAAAGGCACCCTCAACTGGATCTATTTCAGGCCACCAATTTACAAGCCTAAAATGGAGACCGGTTTTAAGCCCGAAATAAAGAATTGTGTTAAAAACAAATCAGGACTTGGGAGAAATGAGGGGAATCTACGACAAAATTTCAAGTAAAATCTNGGCCACCAATTTACAAGCCTAAAATGGAGACCGGTTTTAAGCCCGAAATAAAGAATTGTGTTAAAAACAAATTAGGTCTTAGGAGAAATAAGAGGAATCTACGAGAAAATTTCAAGTAAAATCAACTTTACATAGGTTAAAACAGAAACTAAGAATAAACAACATAAATGCTTCCACTTTCCACTCTATTATGTATCAACGTAGACAAACTAGTAGAAGCATCTTTCTAATCGGTCTACCACTTCATTTCTTAAATACATAGTCTGAGCAACGAAATAATTCATGTTTAGCAATTTGAAATCACAAAAAAAAAAAAAAGAGAGAGAAACATCTGAAGATAATATGAGGAAAGAAAAACAGAACTAAGTTCATATCATGAGCTTCAAAAACCATGTCCCCTGAAATTTATAGTTCGAATGATGAATCTTCAGCAAGACCAAAAAACCACAAACAGGCAATTACATGCAACAAATTTAGACGTCTTTTATTTTAAAGTATGCAAAATGCTCAGCATTAAAGATAAAAAAAATGGAGGCAAATAATTTACTTTTATTTCATTAACCACAAAATATTCATTCAGCATTTGATAACATTCACCAAACTGTCCTATTTACATCTTTTAATTGCTAAATTATCACCAAAAATGCTAAAAAAAAAATTCCATAATTCCTTTTTAAGAATTTTATTAAATTGGTTCAGAAGATGATACTTAAGACCAGTAATTAAAAGAAGTTAGGACACTCATATCTTGATTTAATAGGTCCATGAATCCAATTTTATATCATTGACATGATTTTTTTTATTTGAAAGCACGAGTTTTAAAAAAAAATTATCATGCAAACTTTATTCTTTAGAAATGAAACTTTCCATCCAACCAAATAAGGGAATGGTAAATTTGTGATCCTTTTGTCCTTAACATAGCCAGAAAAGTTAACCCTTGGTGGCTTAAAACGCATGCAATCTTCAAAGTAAAGTTAATTGGTCTTCAAAGCTATTAACACTCTGCTTTATACATATGGCAACCAAGTGATATAAATTTTAATTTTTTTCTGATATAGTCTATATCATCTTTTCATTGCATCAAGTGATTTATATAATGATTAAACAAATAAATTCTCTAACAGAGCAAATCAACATATGTGCAAGAAAATCTATATAAATAAAATTGTATGAACATATTGTAAGAAGAATTCATAGAAAACCCAATCTCATAAAACCCTTCTTCCTTCAAGAAGAGTGGAATCAAGCATGTCAAAAGGAGCCTTACAATGAGTGGAATGCAGTCTGCCTGCTTCTCATGTGTACATCCATGATATATTAAGTACCCAAATTTCATATAAGAATGAATAGAATAAATACCACATCTTATTTTACTTTTCTAAAGGGCAATTTGCATATGGAGATCAATGAACTCTCTAGGAGAGAGATGCTCAGCTATTTTAATGTGATGGGAGGTGTTCAGCAAGATAGTAGGTGGGACCATTGTGTGTAGGCAGGCGGAAGTAGATAAGTTGGTATAAAAGCAATATGAGCAAGATAAAGGAGTTGAGAAGATGAGTCAAGAGGACTCACAAAAAATAACGTGTTGAGGTATAAAAGCATTTGAAGGTTGGGTCATAGCAACAATAGCCTTTCTAGAAATAAGAGTACCATAAAAAGATAAATCAAGTTACCCAAAGAGATAGTTCACCACCAAGATAAAAGGAATGAACAAAGCAGAGAGAACCAAAAAATTGTAGAGGTAAGAAAAAAAATAAGATTGCCCTGAATACAAACAAAAATGAGGATGAGGTTACCAAGAGCAATGAAAGACATTAGATTCAAAAAAATCAGAATTAGCACTAAAAATAATGTGGAACATCAATGTTTGGGCTATGTGAGTAGATGATGCNTGGCAGCCGAAGCTGAGGAGCAGAGAGAGGCACGGATGGAGGCTGAAGCCGAGGAGCGGAGGCACGTCTAGCCGCTGAAACAAAAGAATGGAGACCCTGCGACTTGCAGGGAAGCTGCAAGAGAGATCCCGAGGAAACAATGGCAGGATGTGATCTGCTGGATAGGGGGTGCCAGGAGGAACCTGGAAGTTGAAGCGTAGCCAGCAGCTTGCAGGGAAGCTGCAGGAAGGAACAGTGCTGCGACCTATGGGAACCTGCTGTAGAAGCGTCTGGATAGTGGAGTGAAAGAGAACTGTTGAGGGTGCAGCATGGAGGAAAATTGTTGCGGCCTGTAGGAGACCGCGGAGGAGACACCTGAATGGTAGAGTAGTAACCAATAGGGAAGCTACAGGGGGTGCGGCAAGGAGGAAAAGTGAAGATAAACACCACCTCAGATGGGGTTACAACCGGAGCACTTTCCTGATCGTCGGATTCAGCCCTTATGAGGGAAAGTACTCCGATAAAACTAAAATCAGATTTCAAAATCAAGATCCCTAACTCTAGACACATAAATCAAATCATATTTATAAGAGACTTGACCCAATTTAGGAAACATCTAAATAAAAAAAGGAGAATCAAGATCTCAGATTTTTTGGAGATGTTTAAATTAAGGAAGAAGAATAAAATCAGGATTTAAGCTTTTAGGAAATGATTTAAATCAGAAAAGGGCCTAAGAAGAAAAATAGAGAGAGGAAGAAAGGAAAGAAAAAAGAAGGGACAAGAAGGATAGGTAAGAGAAGGAAGGAGGGGGCAATGGGGCACCCCTCCAAGAGGACTGACCGATCCAGCTAGGCTGGACCTGCGCCCAACCCGTCCCTTCTTAGCCCTGCGTCACAAATCTTACCCTTCTTCCTAAAAGACATGGACAACTAATTCAAAAGGTATGAATACTGTTAGATAAGAAAATCCATTCTCAATCAAATAATATATAGCTATAATCCAATATAGCCATTTCGATTCCTAGACATTACTCGCCTTTCTCTTCATCTCTATCTCACATACACACATAAACCTAGCACGCACACAACCACATCACTCTCTTACTCCCCCAACCCAAAACAAGGTGTTAGTCACACACACACATACAAAAAACAACAATGAACCTTAAGGATTTCTTCTACACTCCAGATTTACATGCACATGACGCACCCAAAACCTATTTGTGATCTTGTAAGTGAAGGGCTACACTCAAATACACATACGACTTGAATCCTATATATGATCTTGTAAGAAAAGAACTATATAAGTAATTTGCAACACATTGTCTAAAGATAATTTAGCTATTTTATCATTAGTTTCAAGGTGTTTGTTCACAAGAAGTTTGCACAAACAATGAAGACTATTTTAAGATTTTTTTTATTATTATTTTTTATTGCACAATATAATTTAGTCTTTTTTTCACAAACTCCTTTTACATATATCTTATTTATTAGCCTTATCAAAGCATCTTCTCTCTCCTATTATAAATGCTTAAACACACAAATATTTTTGTTTTTTTAAAGAATCTCATCTTTAATCGACAATATTCACCTTCCTATAATATATATATTTCTCATCCTAAACTTCCTAGTTTATTATACATCATTCTAATGATTTTGTCTCCTAATACTCACATCCCTATAAAATAGCCCTTATAATTGTAGTTTTCATATTTTTAATTTAAGTGGTCATGATATTACCTTATTAAACTATATCCTAAAATACTCTACACAAGCAATCTTGATTCTAAATTAGAATTACATAAAAATCTCTACTATAGTTCCGAAGTATTTCAATAACTAGTTCAAAATTTTGTTGACTTATTCAGGGAATATTGATTTTCTACATGTACAATGCACTTGATTGTTTTTCTCACCAAGCTTATACTTTTTATTTGCTAAATATCACTCGATTTGTTCCAAACACTTCTTCAAAACCACTATCAAACTATGATATGTGCAAGTAACAAACAATAATATATCTAATAATGAACATAATATGTGTTATTTCTATATATAAAAAAGATTTAGGTAAATGCCTCATCAAAAAATTACAAATGGAGACAAGCAAAATGATGATCCTTGATTTAACATATTATCATTAAAAAAAATGCCACTCCACAACTATTAAAGCTATTATAATACTACATTACTTCTAGAATTTAGAGTTAATTGAAATGCAATTCATGTGTTGCATGTTAGTGCGTTATGTTTCCTAGTTCATCAATTCACTCAGCATCATAAACAATTCATGGTTTAGCTTTTGAGTTTCCTAGTTAATTGGAAATGCAATTCATGTGTTTCATGTTAGTGTGTTATGTTTCCTAGTTCTTCAATTCACTCATAAACAATTCATGGTTTAGCTTTTGAGTTTCCTATTACATAGAATTAAAAGATTTCTATGTATATAATTGACTTACGAAATTTTTTCTATGTAAACCTAGGCAATATCCATCTATTTTAAAATTGTAATAGACACTACAAGCAAAGATGATTTTATTATTGTTATAATGTTATAATCCTAAGACTTAACGGCGGTAACTTCTACCATTGTGTATTACAATATCAAAACTTCCAATCCTATATCTACTATCACAACAATCTTATATATCTTTGCCATTGTTAATTTGTTATAGTCCCAGAAATCATTTTGGAAAGTTATTGCCACTACAGTCACATAAATACCATGGAAATCCATTCATTGCCACAAAACGTTAATTTTCACCTCTTATATTCTTCCTTTAATGGATATATGCAGGAGAAATTATGAAAATATAAGTTATTCTTATTGTTTATGTATTAGGAGAATTGTAAGTTATTTTCTATAAGATCTAGGTGGATTTTCAACAATTTCTTAAGATGGATCTCTCAAGGGATATAAAGAGGAGCGGTGAGACATAAAAAATGATTGAACATTTGTTTATCGAAATAAAATTTTATTTTTTCTCAATGTTTGTACATGTTGACTTGCTGTGTATTCTTTGAGCATGTGCAAGTAATCAAGACTATTTTTGAGAGCAAATCTCTTTGTACTAACGTGAAACCAAGAACTTCCTTTAAATGATTTATATACTTATCCTTACTATTAATTTATTTAATAACTAGCATGTATGTGTGATTACAATTTTGTTAAATGCAATGTGCTAGATTCATCTCTGTTATGAATGTTGATTGTTACTAAAATTTTATAGGTAGCCAAAATTTTTTTTGTAGAATTTCATATTTAGGCTATTATTAAACTATTTTCTTATATTAAAGTGTCGTTATTAATTATTATTTTTATATTAAAAGAGACCAATTTTTGCTAGTCAAGAGTTTGTGATATATAGATTGTGATTTTTATGTATTCACATGCTATATCTAATCGTAGATTGTATTAGCAAAACTTAGACAACTAACCAAGTTGATATTCATTTTTTTAAGTCATTAAGAAAATGATGTAAATCCCTTGAGCACCTTTTTTTTTTGCCTGTAGAAGGTAAAGTGACTTGCAAGAGATTTATAGTTGATTTGGAAAATCTAATCAAAATTTTCTTTTTTTTCTAATGTTACCCTTTTTGCATGAGTGTGAGAGTAGGAGTTCGGGTAAACTTAAGTAGAATAGCATTAATATGGATGTAGATTTTGAAGGTTAATAGTTAGTTGGAGGATATAAAAAAGAAGTTTTAGGTGCCACATGGAGCTAAGTTGAGACTTCGAATTTCATGAGCAATTGGTAGAGATTAGGGGTCTGTTTGGGGCAGTTGTATCTTATTAATAAGCTAATGATAAGCAGTTGCCGCAGTTGAGCAGTAGCTGATCGAGATAAGCTGGCTAGCTGGTTGGTTTGCACTGTTGGAAAATAGCTGTTTTGCAGTTGTTTCTAGATAAATGATCATTCTGCCATGTGCAATAATGTTGTTTGCAACATAACTGTCAAAACAATATAATTGATACTTGAGAAGCAAAAATTCACTATAGAATAACACAAAAAATAAGATATACACCTCACTTAACAGTGAGTATCATGATTATTACAATAAGAAAAAAGAATATTAAAAGAATATTTAATAATATGATAATATTAATTTTAAAGTGGAAACTGTTTATGTCAGTAGTTTTGTCATCCTCCAAGGATAGTCTGCACCCCTGATCACTCTCGGCAGTTGATTCTTCGAGCCTATCTGCCCACCGGAAGAAGTCACAGTTTTTCGTGATTCGCCACGAGCACCTGTAGAACCCTCATAGCTATGTCGCTAACGTGAGGTTAGTAAGGAAGTCTAAAGTCCGCAGTAGCAAAGCAATTGTCGGGGGGTCCCTGAAATGCTAGAGCTCATCTTTTCTGAATGCTTCAAAAGACAATCATTAGTCATAACAAAAGAATGAATTGATAAAGCAGTAATCAATTACAGTTTTGTGCAGGCGCGATGTTTCATAGAACTCAGTACACTAACCAACAAATATGTCACTACAAAAAGACAACAGACTTTATAAAACAAGAGTTCTTAGTTGTCTTCAACCTACGTAATACCAAGCTCGTGTGTCACATATGCATATCCAATAAAGGGTCATCCAAAAGTACCTCAAAAACCGCTGCATCGAAAAGAAAAGAGATAGTTGGTTGTCTTCATCAGGATTTCACATGTTATAAAAATCATCTAGCGACTAACAAACCATCCAGAAGAATCTACAAGGTCTAAAGTCTCATCATGGACTGCACAAACCTACATAAAAAAAACGAAATGGAAAAAGAAAAAGAAAAACAACTACAAATAACATGAAAAAATTTGAAAAAAAAAATGTTAACCATGACTTGTATGATATAAAGGAACATAAAATAATATTCAAATTACAAGGAACATAAATAGATAAATGAGCTGAATAAAATAAACAAGAATCATCCAATAGAAAGAAGTATAAATTGACAAAAAGAGTAATCAATTACGGTTTAGTATGAGTGTGAGGTCTCAGAGAACTTAGCACACCAACCCCACCGAACCTGTCACTAGAAGAAGATAACAGATCTTATAAAACAGGGGTTCTTGGTTGTTTTTAGCTCATGTAATATCACATATGCATATCACCAAATAAGGTCATCCAAAAGTACGTCAAAAATAACAACATCGAAAAAAAAAGAGGGACTTTGTTGCCCTTATCAGGATTTCACATGTAACGTCAACCAATGGCGAGTAACAGGTCATCCAGAAGAATCCACAAGGTCGAACGTCTCATCATGGACCTCACAAACTTACAAAGAAAAAAGCAAGAACAAAAGTTGAAATACGAGAAAAAACTATTACAAATAGCATAAAACTTGTAATATCTACAATATCAATAATACATGGAACACAAAATAAACATGAAATTTATAAAATAAATCATAATAGTTCAATCAACATCCAACAATGGCGTCTGTGATTAGCTCTCACAACTCAACCATTTCTGTGGCACCTTCGCCATCCTAGCAGTACCATTCCTGTGGCTTTGCCTCTGATTGTGGTATAGATTGTCCTACGTGAAATTCAAATGCTTCTGACGGGACCTATATCTAATCATCGTTAGTCATGGTGAAGTTAACATCTATCCGAGAATAATACCAACAAATGTAGTTGTGAAGCGTCATTGTAGCCACTACAATCTGCACCTGTTTCGGAAATGGATACGTCGGCATATCACGCAGTATGATATATTTCTTATTCCACACTTCAAACGTTCTTTCAATTACGCCGCGTAAGGAGTGTATTTGTATCTAGAAATGACTTCGATACCCCCTCTGTAAGAGATATCCAACATCAATCAAGTAATATTTACCTGTCGGGAATACAATTATTAGTAATAAACTTGAAAAAATGAATGTGCTTGATATCTTAACAAACTTGGAGGTGGGTGAGGGAAGCCTTGTGTTTGGTTTTATGTCGTAAGAGTAAAAATACGACTATTTTGTGCATTGATTTCTCAAACAGCTATCATAAAAGTAAAACACATGTTAAAGTTACAGATGATCATCACATTCTGTGTGGGTAATCCACACCTTTTAATGTATGTGACTTAATATTGGATACAAGTGCATTCACGTGAGATTCGTCAATTGCTCCAATACAGTTTTAACAAAATAGAGTTGTGATAATTACACAACTCATTTTGACTTCTGCATGTAATATGTTAAAAAGATTTACCTTAAAAATTGTATATACCGCGAGTCAGGTGTTATCTTTGTTGGAGTCGCCTCAAATGTTGGATCCTCTAGTTTAATAATCTGTCATCAAACTATCAAGAGCTTTCAAACCTATTGAAAAATATCTGTTAATTGTCTACGATGAATGTCAGATCGCTCCATCACTCCTCTCACTGATTCATTTTGTGATAAACTGCAAAGGGTTATTGCAAACACTTCTTTTGTTGTCGTCATTGAAGAGCTTTGGAGTTCATGATGGCTATGTAGTTCATCAAGCAGATCCATGAATATAAGTTATCATATAGAACATGTTATTGAATCTTTTGAGGTGTTTTTGCAGTAACTCCCCAACTCATTTATCACCAATATAAGTGGATGTCATGTAGGGAGTTCGATCGACATATGAGTTGTAGTATTCGTACAACAAACATACTGTTGTCGCAATTTTTCTTCTCAGACTCTCTATTTGGGAGTCCATGCTAAAGAATTGCTCTGTTCAGGTAACATGTGTGTCAGACAACGTTAAAAAAACATCTAAAATCTAAAAATTGGGTATGATGAGAAGACATAAATACACCGTAACATATAGATTGTCCATGCTAGAAGAAAAATCATCCAAATCAGATATTCGATGAAACAAACAGAAAAAAACCTAAGTCGTACAACAATAACTCCACAAAATCAAGTGTTCTTCCTGTCCATTAAAAACGCAAATAGTTGACCCTACAGTTAGGGGAATCTTCATGAATATCTGTCGATAGGTCAAGTCCTCCAACAACTTCAAGAAGTTTAGATAAAACGACATATCCTCGTAAACTTCGGGAGTTGCCATTGAATTAGAAGAAAGTCGTCTACGGATGTGTCATGTGAAGTATCAGTCAGAGTTGTGCACGCATCCACCAATTTTGTTATTTGGCTTCTGACAAAAACAACTCATTTTTTTCCTTTTCACCACCCTAGCATGTGAAGTCAAACTTCGTCTGGTTTGGGCTTGGGCCTTCACCGGAGCCACTTACGTGCTCGGCCTCCAAGTCCTCTGGTATGCTTGGACATAAGCCACCAAAACACATGACATAAGCCCACAACCCCCCCCCCCCCCC
>JXCR01148596.1:155469-204481 GCA_002079205.1 Phalaenopsis hybrid cultivar | reverse complement strand
CATCCTCTTTCATCCAATTTTCAGATTCGTACTCAACAAATCAAGCACACCATATAATCATTCTCCAAAACAGCACTCCACTTTTTCCAAAATAGCTATAACATGTTCAATCCAATTTCACTATCACATGTTGGAATGCATATATAAATGTATATAGAGTTGAAGGGTCTGCACTCAAAAGTTACAAATATATATAAACATGTCATGCTTTTTTAGATATGAAACCACATGGGAAGTGAAATGTATGCATGTAAATTTACCTATGTAAAATTTTGTTACATAGGTGAGCAGCTAGAGAACAATGCCGTGTACAAATCAAGCACCTTAGTTCAGTTATTTTTCGAACAGGGCACTCGATACCTTGCCATCTACCAACAAATTCCATAAAGAAAGCCAAAAATCTCAAATCAGAGAAAACCCTAAATCAGAGAGCCATAGGAACGCATAACAGAGACATTGCCATCTACAGACAGATTGCATAAAGAAAGCTCTAAGCCAACAAATTGCAAATCAGAAAGCCAAAAAATCCCATAAAGAAAGCCAGTCCATCGACAATTAACACTCGAAATATTCACATATCACAGTAACCAGAGATCGGAGGGAAAATGAAAGGCAACTCTACGCGCGAGAGAGATGCGGGAGAGGGAGAGAAGTGCGACCTTACAAGGTTCGCGAGAGCGATGACACTAGGGTAGACAAGAGTCGAGAGAGACACGCTGGGTCAGCGGGATAATACACCCTCAAAGGAACGCGGGCGGCAGGGTCGATCCTGCAGCCGCATTTAATAGCATGAATGAATGGATTATTCCATTAAGCCAATGTGACGCACCAACCAAACGCCACATCCAATGTTTTGAAAATGCCCTGTGGTCAATAAGCTGCCCCAAATAGGCCCTAGGTAGCCTGTGGAGGATTATTGGAAGAAAAAAACGNTGTATGTAAATTTGAATTGACGCAATTACAAACAGGGCAGTCGAAACAATTCGATGAAGAAATCAAGCTTAATCTTTCTCATCCATTTCTCAAGTTGCATTCAAACATCAAAGTGAAGAAACCCCATCCCATATTTTTCTTTTGGGGCAATTACATACAGGGCACCTGAAACATTACCATCAACTAATGAAGCACCTCTTTCATCCAAATTTCAGATTAATCGATAACACATAAAAAAAAACCCGTATATAATTTTCAATTGAGCCAATCGNGATTACAAACAGGGCAGTCGAAACAATTCGATGAAGAAATCAAGCTTAACCTTTCTCATCCATTTCTCAAGTAATTATTCAAACATCAAAGGAAGTGAAGAAACCGCATCCCATATTTTTGTTTTGGGGCAATTACATACAGGGCACCTGAAACATTACNAATTACAAACAGGGCAGTCGAAACAATTCGATGAAGAAATCAAGCTTAACCTTTCTCATCCATTTCTCAAGTTATCATTCAAACATCAAAGGAAGTGAAGAAACCCCATAACATATTTTTCTTTTGGGGCAATTACATACAGGGCACCTGAAACATTATCATCTACTAATGAAGCACCTCTTTCATCCAAATTTCAGATTAATCGATAACACATAAAAAAACCCGTATATAATTTTGAATTGAGTCAATCCTAAACCAGGCAGCCCAAACAATGCTATAAACAAATCAAGCAAACCATCTCATCCATTTTTCAAATTACCACTCAAACAACAAAGGGTGAAAAACCCCATCTTATATTTTTCATTTGGGGCAATCACATACAGGGCACCCGAAATATTGTTATCTACAAATGAAGCATCCTCTTTCATCCAATTTTCAGATTCGTACTCAACAAATCAAGCACACCATATGATCATTCTCCAAAACAGCACTCCACTTTTTCCAAAATAGCTATAACATGTTCAATCCAATTTCACTATCACATGTTGGAATGTATATATAAATGTATATAGAGTTGAAGGGTCTGCACTCAAAAGTTACAAATATATATAAACATGTCATCTTTTTTAGATATGAAATCACATGGGAAGTGAAATGAATGCATGTAAATTTGNTGCTATAAACAAATCAAGCAAACCATCTCATCCATTTTTCAAATTACCACTCAAACAACAAAGGGTGAAAAATCTCATCCTATATTTTTCATTTGGGGTAATCACATACAGGACACCCGAAATATTGTTATCTACAAACGAAACATCCTCTTTCATCCAATTTTCAGATTCGTACTCAACAAATCAAGCACACCATATGATCATTCTCCAAAACAGCACTCCACTTTTTCCAAAATAGCTATAACATGTTCAATCCAATTTCACTATCACATGTTGGAATGTATATATAAATGTATATAGAGTTGAAGGGTCTGCACTCAAAAGTTACAAATATATATAAACATGTCATCTTTTTTAGATATGAAATCACATGGGAAGTGAAATGAATGCATGTAAATTTGCCTATGTAAAATTTTGTTACATAGGTGAGCAGCTAGAGAACAATGCCGTGTACAAATCAAGCACCCTAGTTCATCTATTTTTCGAACAGGACACTCGATACCTTGCCATCTACCAACAAATTTCATAAAGAAAGCCAAAAATCCCAAATCAGAGAAAGCCCTAAATCAGAGAGCCATAGGAACATGTAACAGAGACATTGCCATCTACAGACAGATTGGATAAAGAAAGCTCTAAGCCAACAAATTGCAAATCAGAAAGCCAAAAAATCCCATAAAGAAAGCCAGTCCATCAACAATTAACACTCAAAATATTCACATATCACAGTAAGCAAAGATCAGAGGGAAAAGGAAAGGCAACGCTACGCATGAGAGAGATGCGGGAGAGGGAGAGAAGCGCGACCTTACAGGGTTCGCGAGAGCGATCACACTTGGGTAGACAAGAGTCGAGAGAGACACGCCGGGTCAGCGGGATAATACACCCTCAAAGGAACACGGGCGGCGGGGTCGATCCCGCAGCCGCATTTAATAGCATGAATGAATGGATTATTCTGTTAAGCCAATGCGACGCACCAACCAAACGCCACATCCAATGTTTTGAAAACACCCAGTGGTGAATAAGCTGCCCCAAATGGGCCCTACGTAGACTGTGGAGGATTATTGGAAGAAAAAAACANTATCTACAAATGAAGCATCCTCTTTCATCCAATTTTCAGATTCGTACTCAACAAATCAAGCACACCATATGACCATTCTCCAAAACAGCACTCCACTTTTTCCAAAATAACTATAACATGTTCAATCCAATTTCACTATCACATGTTGGAATGTATATATAAATGTATATAAAGTTGAAGGGGGGTCTGCACTCAAAAGTTACAAATATATATAAACATGTCATGCTTTTTTAGATATGAAACCACATGGGAAGTGAAATGTATGCATGTAAATTTACCTATGTAAAATTTTGTTACATAGGTGAGCAGTTAGAGAACAATGTTGTGTACAAATCAAACACCCTAGTTCATCTATTTTTCGAACAGGGCACTCGATACCTTGCCATCTACCAACAAATTCCATAAAGAAAGCCCTAAATCAGAGAGCCATAGGAACGCATAACAGAGACATTGCTGTTTACAGACATATTGCATAAAGAAAGCTCTACGCCAACAAATTGCAAATCAGAAAGCCAAAAAATTCCATAAAGAAAGCCAGTCCATCAGCAATTACACACGAAATATTCACATATCACAGTAACCAGAGATCGGAGGGAAAAGGAAAGGCAACGCTACGCACGAGAGAGATGCGGGAGAGGGAGAGAAGCGCGACCTTACAGGGTTCGCGAGAGCGATCACACTAGGGTAGACAAGAGTCAAGAGAGACACGCCGGGCCAGCAGGATAATACACCCTCAAAGGAACGCGGGCGGCGGGGTAGATCCCGCAGCCGCATTTAATAGCAAGAATGAATGGATTATTCTGTTAAGCCAATGCAACGCACCAACCAAACACCACATCCAATGTTTTAAAAATGCCCAGTGGTCTGTGGAGGATTATTGGAAGAAAAAAACGAATGATGTGAGCAAAATGAGTTATGATGGTTTAGCTATTCACTATGAACATTTTTTTACTATTCCTTATATAGTGATTTTGATGTTTAGAAAACCATGAATTCACTCTCTTGTGAATGTTGATTTTCTGTTAGATGAATAGTGATTTTACAATCCTATGAACACGACTTTTACAATTAGGAATGAAAGTGCTATGGTCTTGGAAAAATAAGTAAAAGTTCTTTCATATGCAATCTTGAATATAAAATAATCCAAAATAACAATTCTGATATCAGTTTGATGCAGGAAATCCTTGAAAATAAACTAAAAAGGTGCTAGAGAGGAAAGGAGAAAAAGAATAATAAAAATAACAAGAAAACCTCACTCTTGCACTAGGAGATGACTTCTCCCAAAATTCTTCAAGCATCACACTAAATCAAAGATCAAATACACAATAATAATAATAAAAGAGTCTTCACATTCAAAATAGAATTTATCCATCCGATAAAATTATCTTACCACTCAAATATCTTTTATTTGTAGACAAAAATAAATAAATACGAAGTTACTAAACAATTACTAACAAACTGCCAATAAAGTGCTAACATTCTTAATGACATTAATTACAATAATCTAAATAAAATGATAAAATGTAGAGGGTATGAATAACTTCAATATTCATGATAATAAAATTTTGCATTTTATGTCCACATTTAATCAAATCCATATAAAGATGTAAGTGTGCATTTTAACATATTTACTCAAGAGAATCCTGATATTTTATTCAAACAAAATGATTTATAAAACAAAAAAATTTGCGGTAGGCATCCAAAAGAGTAGAAAAATAACTCAAAACATATGAACATTTGAACAGTTCTATGATTGAGGCTTTGTTTCACTCGAAAAGTTTAGAGCACTTACATAGATGGTAAAAGCTATTGCAACCGCCAAAATAGCATATCCTGCGTTATAAGCAGGAAACTTGTGGAGAAGATGTCTAGCAACAAAGACGCAAAATATCACAACAGGTATAACTACTAGTGAGATGGTAATGAGTAGAGACCAAGCATCAGGTCCAAATATCAATCTGCCACCAAAGATGAACTTCTGAAGATGATGAAAAGAGAAAAAGTTACTATTGTTAAATGCAAAATATAAAAAAAGCAGTTGGTTTTACGAGGAAAAACTTCTAGATAAATTAAAATTTGCAGAAACCATCTAAAATATCAAGAGACCCCAATCTTTTACAATGCCTTCAAATATATGCATGACTTTGCACATTATGCAGGTATGAAGTGCAGAACATTTAAAGCTAAAATCATACATGATATAAAGCATAATGAGACCCAATAAACCTTTCATGCTCAAGGCCAGAATCTCAGAAATAGGTAAAGATAAACCTAAATAAAAATGCCAATAGTGATACCGAAAATATCATCTTTCATCCTACCATAACCACGAAATTAAATTTTAAGACATAAAAAAGGCACCGTCAACTGGATCTATTTCAGGCCACCAATTTACAAGCCTANAAAAAAAAAAAAAAAAAAAAAAAAAAAAAAAAAAAAAAAAAAAAAAAAAAAAAAAAAAAAAAAAAAAAAAAAAAAAAAAAAAAAAAAAAAAAAAACATCTGAAGATAATATGAGGAAAGAAAAACAGAACTAAGTTCATGTCATGAGCTTGAAAAACCATGTCCCCTGAAATTTATAGTTCGAATGATGAATCTTGAGCAATACCAAAAAACCACAAACAGGCAATTACATGCAACAAATTTAGACGTCTTTTATTTGAAGGTATGCAAAATGCTCAGCATTAAAGATAAAAAAAAAAGGAGGCAAATAATTTACTTTTATTTCATTAACCACAAAATATTCATTCGGCATTTGATAACATTCATCAAACTGTCCTATTTACATCTTTTAATTGCTAAATTATCACCAAAAATGCTAAAAAAAATTCCATAATTCCTTTTTAAGAATTTTATTAAATTGTTTCAAAAGATGATACTTAAGACCAGTAATTAAAAGAAGTCAGGACACTCATATCTTGATTTAATAGGTCCATGAATCCAATTTTATATCATTGACATGATTTTTTTTATTTGAAAGCACGAGTTTTAAAAAAAAATTATCATGCAAACTTTATTCTTTAGAAATGAAACTTTCCATCCAACCAAATAAGGGAATGGTAAATTTGTGATCCTTTTGTCCTTAACATAGCCAGAAAAGTTAACCCTTGGTGGCTTAAAACGCATGCAATCTTCAGAGTAAAGTTAATTGGTCTTCAACGCTATCAACACACTGCTTTTTACATATGGCAACCAAGTGATATAAATTCTAAGTTTTTCTGATATAGTCTATATCATCTTTTCATTGCATCAAGTTATTTATATAATGATTAAACAAATAAATTCTCTAACAGAGCAAATCAACATATGTGCAAGAAAATCTATATAAATAAAATTGTATGAACATATTGTAAGAAGAATTCATAGAAAACCCAATCTCATAAAACCCTTCTTCCTTCAAGAAGAGTGGAATCTAGCATGTCATAAAGGAGCCTTACAATGAGTGGAATGAAGTCTGCCTGCTTCTTATGTGTACATCCATGATATACTAAGTACCCAAATTTCATATAAGATTGAATAGAATAAATACCACATCTTATTTTACTTTTCTACATGGCATATTGCATATGGAGATCAATGAACTCTCTAGGAGAGGGATGCTCAGCTATTTTAATGTGATGGGAGGTGTTCAGCAAGATAGTAGGTGGGACCATTGTATGTAGACAGGCGGAAGTAGATAAGTTGGTATAAAAGCAATATGAGCAAGATAAAGGAGTTGAGAAGATGAGTCAAGAGGACTCACAAAAAATAACACGTTGAGGTATAAAAGCATTTGAAGGTTGGGTCATAGCAATAAAGATAACTCAAGTTACCCAAAGAGATAGTTCATCACCAAGATAAAAGGAATGAACAAAGCAGAGAGAACCAAAAAATTGTAGAGGTAAGAAAAAAAATAAGATTGCCCTGAATACAAACAAAAATGAGGATGAGGTTACCAAGAGCAATGAAAGACATTAGATTCAAAAAAATCAGAATTAGCACTAAAAATAATATGGAACATCAGGGTTTGGGCTATGCGAGTAGATGATGATTTCATGCAACAAACCTATTATATTGGGATGTATAGGGGTTCTTGAATGTGACAAATAGAATGTGACAAACCAGTCATCTATTTGAATGCGACAAATAGAATGTTATTATATAGCTATGAGTTCTTGTAAGACAATTAAAGGATGACAAAGGTACAAGAAATTCAAGAGCACACAAGACAACCAGAAGAGATAACCCTTTCATAAGAGCTATAGAGACTTTTTCAAATAATTTATGGGAATGTGGAGAAGAAATGTCAAGAGATAAAAGAAATGTCAAGGGATAAAAGCATGTGCAGATACACTAAAGTCTAACAATCTAGGATATGACATATGAGAAAACATCATGTGAAGCGAGTGAAACATAAAGGCCTGGGAATGTTAAATGAAGCTATCATAATCCTCCAGAAACAAAGTGGCAAATCCAAAATAAGAAGTAAAGAGATAATATAATTTTTCACAACATTCAAATAGATGACTGGTGCGGTTATAACAAGAACAAGGGAAAAAGCCTTTTCGCCCACATCCTTGATCATTGTCAATCCGCCTAGCACAACCACAAATGATCTACGAAAAATATCACATAACAAAGACAATTTGCCTAAATCGATAGAGTAAAAAACATATTGACACAAATTACTAGGAAGAAAGCATTGATTATGTTGGGAATGACAGAATTGATCATTAATTGAGATTATTCATGTTGAAAAAAAGATTAACCAAAAAACTTGACAACAAGAAACTCCTCATTCTATTTTTACTAATGATCAGATCAATAGTAAATAGTCTATGTTGCAGAATATTTATGCCATTTTTCTCACAAGATAGTATTGTATTTTTGGATAAGTAAATAATTTTTTGAAGAGTAAAAATCTCAAAATATAGAGTGCATGCATGAGAAACATTCTTTTCTTAGAAACATGATTAAAAAAAATCTTGCATTTTCTTAGCAGTATCTTGGAGCATTATAGTGGAGGAAATGGATGGTTCAAAACTATGTGGTAAACAAATGATACAAACATGATTTGAAGCTTGGCAATTAAAAAACTTTGACATTGTCATCGTGATTGAGAGAAAATGCATCAAGACGTTGAAGAGAGTAGGTTCTTATGAAATTGATTTAAGACACTTACAATTTTTGTGTCCGCTTTCCTTTGATATTATTTTACAATATTTCAATAAAGAATAGAATATATCCTATATGCTATCATCAGAGAATAATAAAAAGCAATAGATAGTTTCCATCAAGAATAGAAGGGTAACAACTTAATGATGGGTTGGAATGAATGAAACTAGGGGATTAAAAAGAAAATGGTAAAGGCAATTAAATTAAAGTGAATTAATGTAAATGATTTTCATTCTTTCTTTCTTTCTTTTTGGATTAAAGAGCATCATTCAAGCATCAAACATCACTGCCACCAATAAAAAAGTAAATGATAAATTTGGCGGTATCCATCTAAATTTAACTAAGCCATCAAGGAACTTCATGAAGGCCAGCAAAATGATTAATTGATAACAAAAAAAACGAAATATAAATAGTATAAATATAAGTATATAAATAAATGCATATATACAATAAAACATGTCAAATGCTCTTGCATTATTCCAAGCAGCTCATTCAAGGAAAGTCGCACAAACAAGCAATGACATAAATGAACAAGATTAATCCTACACCTTCAAGCATGTTTGACCTATTCTTTAACATAATATTATTATGTCAGCACCTAAGGGAAATTTAGTATTTTTATATTTATTATTGTGGGATAAAAATAGGGCTAATATGTTTAGGGTTATACTATGATTTTGTGGTCTAGAGTCTTAAGTTTCGGGTTTGGGAGAGATCGCCTATTTCTCGGATTGTAGGCGTTGGGAGAATTCGCCTACCTCTCGAATTGCAGGTATTTATCTCTTTTGTATGCATGTTGAGTTGTTTGGTATTGTATTGTTTTTATTTAGTATTGGTGGAATAAGATATTTTATTTCTGCCCTAATTTCTACCAAGATTCCTATCAAATTCGTATCAGAACAAAATTCTGGGAGGAAAAGACTGGATTGTTGTGTGCCAGGATGACATGATCGTGACCTTATAAGACAGCAAGGATTCAGCCAATGAGAAAGCCAAAATCAGGATCACTGCGACATTCATGATAGAGTCGCGATTCAAGATAGATGAGAAGACTGACAGGATTGCAAACCGCCTGCGTGATAGAAGCTCACGATACATTCCTCCATTTAGTTTTATGTTTCTCTTTTTAAAGCAACATTCTGTGCCAAAAAGCATTACAAGTCTCACCACCATCTTATAAATTTTGCTTTAAGTCTAAGCAGTACTTTTCTATCATACAATAGGCTCAATACATTCTTCCAATTCAACCAACCAACTTGAATTCTACTATTAACATCCCCATCTATATCTCCATCACTTTGAACAATAAACCCGAGAGATCTAAAACATTCACACCTTTTAATTATTTGATCACCCATGGTTATAACTCCACCGCTAGATCTACTAATACTAAATTACATTCCATGTATTTAGTTTTAGATCTACTCAAACGAAGGCATTTAAACTCTAAAGTAGACCACCATAATTTAAGTATTTAAAAATTCTTTCTCTACCCTTATCCGTGAGAAGAATATTATCAATGATAAGCATGCACCAAGGCACATTTCCTATAAATGTCCAGTTAGAGCATCCATAACTAAAGAAAGAAAATACGTGTTTAAAGTCGATCTCTAATGTAATCTAACTGAAATAGTAAAATATTTTGTCAATCTTCCTGTTCAAACACAAGTAACAAGTCTATAATACATATCTTTAATGACTTGAAAATAGGACTTATCAACACCTTTCTTTTCTAAAACTCTCCAAAGAACTCCTGGAAGTTTATCATGATTTGTTTTCTAAATCAATAAAAATCATATTTAGATATTCTATACTCTCTCTATCCTTCTCCATCAAACCTCTCAATAAATGCATAGCTTCCATAGTAGACATGTCTAGCATAAATCCAAATTGATTATGAGAAATCTAAGTATCCCTCAATGTACACATGAAAAAAAGTATTAATTTGATAGAAGACTTAGGAGCTTCAAATTATATGATAGGAGACAAAAGTGTCATCCATAAATTCAGCCCAACACATGAGACTTATAATATAGAATTATAATATCCAAAATCTAGAAGTATCGCTATAATGAGTAGTCAGAATAGATTTTCTTTTTTCATTCTTAAAAAAAAAAAAGGCATTTTGTTGTCTAACCTATATTGTAACTTGCTATCAATTAGCAAACTCACTCAAGAAAATAAGTGTTGATAATTTTTCATTTGATCTTCGTAAATTTCAAGGATTGAACTCAAAAGGAATGATTAAAAATATAGAGATGTGTTGAAAACTCTATAGACAATAATTTCTAAAATAAGATATGGGTTCAGACAACAAATAGTATATATATCAAAACTAACTTCAAATTCAAACACACTTCAAATAATGATAATGATGCATGAATTTCACATTATCATCTTGGGCAACAAAACTTATCTTAAGAAATTATTTTTATCCATCAACAAAAATTCAAAGGACTTTTGATGTGAATTTATCATCTATATGGTTAAACNGGAATGATTAAAAATATAGAGATGTGTTGAAAACTCTATAGACAATAATTTCTAAAATAAGATATGGGTTCACAGATAGTATATATATCAAAACTAACTTCAAATTCAAACACACTTCAAATAATGATAATGATGCATGAATTTCACATTATCATCTTGGGCAACAAAACTTATTTTAAGAAATTATTTTTATCCATCAACAAAAATTCAAAGGACTTTTGATGTGAATTTGCCATATATATGGTTAAAAAACTTGTAATTCTTATCTCAATTACGCCTATTAACCTTCCTAATCTTTCACTTCAGTAAGAACCATCTAAAGTTAAAAATAACACTAAAGTTGAATGGTTTATTCCAATCATAAATGATTAGAATTTCTTACTTGTGCTTTTCTTTAATGAGAGAAAAATTGAAGGGGGGCATTCCTCTATTTCAAAATAATAAGACACCCAATTTTAGCCCAAAATTCAATTCCTAAAGCTAACAATGTCAAAGAATATTTTCAATAGTTCTTAAAAATTTATCAACTAAATTAAGGGATTATATATCAAATTTCTTGTATCATCCTCCCTTAATAATTTTTTTTATCCTCTTAGAGATGAATGGATAACTAATATTCTCCATATATATTTTTAACTAGTTCTAGAAAAATATTGTTATAATAGTTACATAACTCATTAACATAACTCCCTTCCATGTATTTAAATTTCAAACCCCCTTTTAAACCATTTTCTATTCATTTACAAAGACAAAAATCATTCTCACATTCTCTAAAAGCATTTGGGTTTTCAGTCTTCATTCCCATTTACTCTCAGCACTAAAGCAAAACTAGAACATAAAGCTATCAGGAGTATCATTATTGTATAATCCTAAAAACATCAAGTGCAAATGGCATTTCTCATGTATTAAAAAAAATTACAATTCCATATAAATAACATTCCTAAAACACCAACCTTATTGTTCCAAATGTAATAATCAAGGGGAGGAAATTCATAAATAAGATTTTCAAGTTGAAAACTAATTTGATCATCCATCATAATTCTCAAAAAACCTATGGACAATGAACATTTCTTATTGAGACTCATGGAACCTATTAAAGCCTCACCAAAACCACAAAATCCTTCATCACCTTATCAATATACCCAATCAATGATAAGTAAGCTTTAAGTCCAAAATTAGGTGGGAAAAGGAAAACGAAGAGGGAGAATCTAACATATCTCCCACACACACAAATGAATGCAAATTTAATAAACATATAAATGAAGTACAACTATTGAGAATAAATCCATACACGGTGATAATGATCCCAATTGTCTTATAGCCTTATGGAAAGTGATAAAATCGTGCATCAAGCAACCAAACTATGATTTCATGACTCATAATGTTTCGTTTAAATGATATATAGAATACTCTAAAAACATAAAGATTATATGATGTACCTATAAAATTCTAGAATGAGTTAAATTACATAATAATCTAAGTCTTGGAGGAGACACCCTAGCCTATAAATAAGGAAAACCTCGTTCTTTTGTAAACATCCTCCAAGTTTCTCTAAACTCTTCCATAAGTAATACAGATCCCCTTCTCTTTGTCTCTCTCTAACACTCATTCACACTTACTACCCTTCTAAACTTGCAGGTGTGAGCGAAGTTAAGCTGGCCTGATGCTTGGAGAAATGCAAAGGATTCATGTTGGTTACTAAGCTTGTAACTCGCCTAATTGGTGGGCATACATTATTATTCAGCTCAACTACGCTTACGTTGATGGGATATTATATCACAGGGAATTCTTAAATTTTTTTTAGAGCTTTTAAAATAAAATTATTATGTTAGAAGCTTAATGAGCTTGATTTAATCACATTCGCAATATTTGTTTATATTTCTAAACAAACTGCTCGTTTAAACCTTGATGATTATAAAATGAACTGAGTTTAAGCACCAAGCTTGAACAAGCCAGTATTAGATAAGCAAAAATTGAATGCTATTATAAAAGTTTGAATCAAGTTTGAGTTGAGCTTAAACATTTTTTTGGGAAACAAACTCGAGCTCAAACAGCCTTTGTCTTAACTCTACTCAATTCATTTGCAACCTTATTAAAAAAATCATTGTAAAGAAGGTAGCACCAACAAAATATAAAGAAAAATAGAGCTATCTTACAAAGAGAGTAAACATATGAAGACAAACAAAGATCACTTTTTGTTGAGCTACTTCTTGAATGCTATAAAGGAGTTCTATAAGATTTCAAGAGATATGGACATGATCTAAGAGTAGTATAGAGAAAGTATTGTAGAATACCATAGACTGTGGACCAAAAGATATCTAACATGTAACCAAGAGATCATAATGGCGTGGGATATGTTTGATGGATTCAAGAAATACAACTCATTTTTATGAAATGCTTCAAAGGAGGAGAAAAGAGGACTTCACTTTTGTACTAATCTTTCTATGTAGATACAATTCATTAATTAGGATGGTACANAGACACCCAATTTTAGCCCAAAATTCAATTCCTAAAGCTAACAATGTCAAAGAATATTTTCAATAGTTCTTACAAAATTATTAACTAAATTAAGGGATTATATATCAAATTTCTTATATCATCCTCCCTTAATAATTTTTTTTATCCTCTTAGAGATGGATGGATAACTAATATTCTCCATATATATTCTTAGCTAGTTCTAGAAAAATCTTGTTATAATAGTTACATAACTCATTAACATAACTCCCTTCCATGTATTTAAATTTCAAACCCCCTTTTAAACCATTTTCTATTCATTTACAAAGACAAAAATCATTCTCACATTCTCTAAAAGCATTTGGGTTTTCAGTCTTCATTCCCATTTACTCTCAGCACTAAAGCAAAACTAGAACATAAAGCTATCAGGAGTATCATTATTGTATAATCCTAAAAACATCAGGTGCAAATGGCATTTCTCATGTATTAAAAAAAATTACAATTCCATAGAAATAACATTCCTAAAACACCAACCTTATTGTTCCAAATGTAATAATCAAGGGGAGGAAGTTCATAAATAAGATTTTCAAGTTGAAAACTTATTTAATCATCCATCATAATTCTCAAAAAACCTATGGACAATGAACATTTCTTATTAAGACTCATGGAACCTATTAAAGCCTCAACAAAACCACAAAATCCTTCATCACCTTATCAATATACCCAATCTATGATAAGTAAGCTTTAAGTCCAAAACTAGGTGGGAAAAGGAAAACGAAGAGGGAGAATAACTAACATATCTCCCACACACACATGAATGCAAACTTAATTCACATATAAATGAAGTACAACTATTGAGAATAAATCCATAGACGGTGATAATGATCCCAATTGTCTTATAGCCTTAAGGAAAGTGATAAAATCATGCATCAAGCAACCAATCTATGATTTCATGACTCATAATGTTTCGTTTAAATGATATATAGAATACTCTAAAAACATAAAGATTATATGATGTACCTATAAAATTCTAGAATGAGTTAAATTACATAATAATCTAAGTCTTGGAGGAGACGCCCTAGCCTATAAATAAGGAGAACCTCGTTCTTTTGTAAACATCCTCCAAGTTTCTTTAAACTCTTCCATAAGTAATACAGATCCCCTTCTCTTTGTCTCTCTCTCTCACTCATTCACACTTACCACCCTTCTAAACGTGCAGGTGTGAGCAAAGTTAAGCTGGCCTGATGCTTGGAGAAATCCTAAGGATTTATGTTGGTTACTAACCTTGTAACTCGCCTAATTGGTGGGCATACATTATTATTCAGCTCAACTACGCTTATGTAGATGGGATATTATATCATAGGGAATTCTTAAATTTTTTTTAGAGCTTTTAAAATAAAATTATTATGTTAGAAGCTTAATGAGCTTGATTTATTCACATTCGCAATATTCGTTTATATTTCTAAACAAGCCGCTCGTTTAAACCTTGATGATTATAAAATGAACTGAGTTTAGCACCAAGCTCGAACAAGCCGTATTAGATAAGCAAAAATTGAATGCTACTATAAAAGTTTGAATCAAGTTTGAGTTGAGCTTAAACATTCTTTTGGGAAACAAACTCGAGCTCAAACAGCCTTTGTCTTAACTCTACTCAATTCATTTGCAACCTTATTAAAAAGATCATTGTAAAGAAGGTAGCACCAACAAATTATAAAAAAAAAATAGAGCTATCTTACAAAGAGAGTAAACATATGAAGACAAAAAAAGATCACTTCTTGTTGAGCTACTTCTTGAATGCTATAAAGGAGTTCTATAATATTTCAAGAGATACGGACATGACCTAAGAGTAGCATAGAGAAAGTATTGTAGAATACCATAGACTGTGGGCCAAAAGATATCTAACATGTAACCAAGAGATCATAATGGCGTGGGATAGGTTTGATGGATTCAAGAGATACAACTCATTTTTATGAAATGCTTCAAAGGAGGAGAAAAGAGGACTTCACTTTTGTACTAGTCTTTCTATGTAGATACAATTCATTAATTAGGATGGTACAATAGCATTAGCTTCATTCAAAATGGATCAATCTGAGATCAATCCATATACGATAGTCTCATTGGAATGCCAGGTGCTATGAAGATGAGTTCTACTAAATACGTCATGTAGATTAGTCATTATTAGTTAAGTATTGACCTTATTTCTAAATTATCATTGANGATGGTACAATAGCATTAGCTTCATTCAAAATGGATCAATCTGAGATCAATCCATATACGATAGTCTCATTGAAATGCCAGGTGCTATGAAGATGAGTTCTACTAAATACATCATGTAGATTAGTCATTATTAGTTAAGTATTGACCTTATTTCTAAATTATCATTGCTCAGTGATTAATTGCATTTGTAAAAGAAAATGGCATAAAAAGGTGAGTCTTGATTCAAGAGGCTGTCAACAAAAAAATAAATTGAAAGTTTAACCTTAGAATAATAGATTTGCAAATAAAAAATTAAGGTGGAAATAAAAAACAAAATTGAAATTTCAAAATTAGGTGTGGATGAATAAATTAGGATGAGAAAGAATTTTATGAGCAAATCAATAAACGGTCAATAGTATCTTTCAAATTTTTCCAATTATTTTTAAATGGTTTGTTGCCCTTTAATGAGGGATCCAATGGAGTGTTTTTTGAATTAAGCTCTAGTTATCCGCAATTTGACAGGATAAAAATAAGTTAAAATAATGATTTTAAATAAATATATTTAGTTGGAAATGAAGATAGATATAGATTCGCCGAAGAATGTAGAAATTATTCTTGAAAAAAAGCATAATGATTTTTCTACACATTTCTCTCTCCCTGCATCCAATTATCAGCTAGAATAGCCTATGCGAGCCATTCCCTTTTTTATTGGGGCACACATTCAGAAGCATACAAGGCCTTAAAGGGCATGGTTCACAAGAACAAAGAAATGGACTCCTCTCTCTTTATTCGGTAATAATTACACTCCTACTCCACACTATCCCATATCATAGTATTTTATATTGTAACTAGAGGCATCAAAAAACTTGAATTTGATGCAGCAACCAATATTGAGAATGATGCGAGTGAAGTAAACATATAACCAAAAAGGCACATATATGTGACATGTATGTGAAATAAACATATAACCAAAAAGGCACATATATGTGACATGCCTTCAGCAAAGCATATATCCATTAGAGATTTAATACACAAACAAAATTAAAATTGTGGTGCATAGAATATAAGCACTCACAAAGTGCATTTTCCAAAAATCTAAGTATACTCATGCAAAAACAAGAAAGAAACCTAAGAATATCATCACACAAATTATCTCATATAAGAAATCTTTTTATGACAAACACCATCAACTTTTCCAATTCCTCTAAAGAACGCGCACCTCCCACAAAAAGAGGAAAGAGGGACATAAAGGCTTCTAAAGTTCTGAAACATCAGAAGAATTGATCCAAATGTAACTATTAAGACCATGTGTCATATATCATATGGTGTAATTCTCAAGAACATGATTTCACAAAACAAAAGAATCAAGAATATCAATTCAGAAGTATTCTTATTTTTAAAACAAGTGTAACATTATACAATGATATTTTTGGGAATTCGCTTCTTGCCTATCGAATGATTCCCGGAGCCCTTCCCCTGACTCAACGTTGTGGCAAATTAAAATCTCTTTTGCATCTCTTTTCCAAACCAGCCATTATAAGCACCAAAAGATCTAAAGCTCTTAGCATCATGCAAACTGGTCAGACCTAAAAGCCACATACTGAATACATGTGATAGACTTCAATAGCACAAATTTCGCACTAAAAAGTAATACTATTCAAATTGAAAATGCACATGCATATGTTAATATCAATGATATGATTGTTTTCTCACCCTACAAAGCTTGAAGATCTCAGCATCCTCAAAAAACTTATGTACTACATCAATTATGTGTCCCAAACTCCCAATACAAAATGCCCAAGCCTACAGTCCTATACCATTATTTCCTATATATGCATGCCTATTACATGCTTTTAAATTAGAAAATAAAACAACTATTATGATGCATATGCAAAGATCATGATGTGTCAAGTACTCACTAGTCATTATGCATATAACCAGTAGTCACAAAAAGAACAGCACTATAATTTATATCAATTGCGTTTGCAACTTATTTCTTATTTTCAGATGGTTCATACATAATAATTTTTATCTTTTCTTCAAAGCCATATAATCTCTCTTGATGTGACCTTAGTTCCTACAATAAAAATAAATCTTATTTTTTCCAATAGACTTGATTTTAAACATAGACCAATTCTCCATTGCTATCCCCTCATGAGCAATCATTCGTGATGATTCTCTTTGTCAACAAAATCTAGCTTATAAGTCACATTTCTTAATGAAAAATAATTATTCACAACTTTTAAGTTCTTGTTATCTCTTTTAAACAGCTTATTATCACAAAAGAACCTAGAAGAGAAAGTTAATAACACAAAAATAATAAAGTTCAACCTTTATCATTTACAATTACATCAACATTTCACAAATCATAAATAGACTAAATATTGATTTTGATGTGACTTAATTAGCATACCTTCTTGCATAAGCAACAAATACAACATTTAATTTTGATAGAGTTTATTGGAAAAGCTAACAATAACTCTAACTTTATCCATAAACCTTTAGGTTTTGACTCCTTCAAGGCCTCATCCAACAAACAAATTTGGGTCATTGTAAGTGCAATTCATCCATCACTACCTAGCCTTCACTCATCATTTTTGAATCATCAAACATCCTATAAGTGTTGTTATCAAATCTAGTAGGACAAGAACCACACAAATCTTAATTAACTTGAGGTCAAAATTCTTTGACCCATCAAACTCCTCAATCTCAAACTTCGAAGTCATTGTTTTAGAACTACAAACTAATATTAGACTTTAAAATGATGCGATAACCATGATTGATAACAATACACCCAAAGTAAATGCAAAAGAAAAGGATAGCATACAATCATACAAACACCAAGGTTTACATGTTTTAACTTCAAACAAGCCTACGTCCATAAAAGAGGTGGGAGGATCCAATTAACTGACAAAAAAGTTATAATTGTAGTGTAAACATAAGAGTACACACCTAACCTTTTTTCAAAAATCCAAACACACTTATGCACAAAGAAGAAACCCAAGAATCTCACCACACAAAAACTATGTCAAATTGAAAACCTTGTTCTCGTATACAATGTTAAGTCTTCCAAATCCTCTAAGAAACCTAGCCAACTAGAGCGTGCACGAAATAAGAGGAGATAAATATTTTTAGAATATTCAAAATCCTTAAAAAACTCCACGTAGAGTAATTGAAGAAGCACCTAAATCGAAAAAAGAATTGAGCCTAAGGTCAAGTGCAAAACAACACAATTCTTGATAACAAAATTTCACAAAGTCCAAAAGTCAGAAAGCCTAATTTGGAAGCATTCCCACTCTACTACAAGCATAAGATTATGAAAGGATACTTCTGGGAAATTGCTCGAGTTGATGAATTTTTTTCCTATTAGTTCCATGAGCCTTGTGCAGCCCATTTCCAAATCAAACATGCATGGACAAACACCTTCCTTGGCAGTCTAATGAAAAATGTTCACTTCACATTCGTTGCATATCATATGGCAATCCCTTGCTTTGGATGATGTGTTTATACTAAAATTGCTTAGGAAGGTGAATTACAACCAAGTCTTTAACATGCAAAATGTATTATTTTTGGTGTAACTTCCATCCATCAAAACTACTCTCACATTAGACAAGTGGAAATCTGAACTTTTTTATAGTTGCTGTAGAACTTGGTTAATAACTTCAATTCCAGCATAAATCAAATACAAAAATTTTACATTCATGAGAAAGTCAACCCTGCTTTCATTTTCTAAATAAAATCTAATATTTAATAAAAAGATAATTCTAAATCTTAAAATCATTAAACACAAATATCAACCATTAATGTGTAACTCGTAGCATAATTTAAATATAGCAGGTTTTAAGGAATCATAGAATTCAATAAGGCGTCTCAATCGATTCCAGGGTTATTGATATTTGCATAAAGGCTAAGAATTTGTAATTTCAATATTTAATATTCTTTCAAGTAGCGATCTAGTGGCTTTAAACTTTTAAATAATTCCTTTGTATCAGAAGAAATTTGCAAAGCTTAAACAAAATTATTAGTACAAGTCTAATGATGACGAAGATAGTATCGCCATTTTCACAAAGTCAAGTTTCCACTAGATATTAGGTGTACTATGTCCANAATTTGTAATTTCAATATTTAATATTCTTTCAAGTAGCGATCTAGTGGCTTTAAACTTTTAAATAATTCCTTCGTATCAGAAGAAATTTGCAAAGTTTAAACAAAATTATTAGTATAAGTCTAATGATGATGAAGATAGTATCGCCATTTGCACACAGTCAAGTTTCCACTAGATATCAGGTGTACCATGTCCTGAGGCCAGAGTGGATGTAGTTTGTCTGCTTCAAACTCAAAGTTAAACAAGGACTGCAGTAATAAATTTATTCTAAAATGAATACAATAGCTAATAGCTTTTACAGGTATCTCCCTTTGAAATCATCCAACTTCTATTGATACTTTTAATATTATTTTAATTATTAATTTTTTTAAATTCAAATATGCTTGCCAAATGGCAAAATACTAAAAAGCCAAAATGGAGAATAATTGAAACACCGAATAGATTTTATAGCAGAAAATTTCCTTATAATCCTCTTCCTAATTTTCAGGCTCATCTTCTCAGTCTCTTCCTTCACTATTAAATCCTAACTCCTAATTTCAGCCCCTCATTCCTCTAACTTCTTATTTTTTCAGCATAAATTAGACAGACTACAACAATGCAGCATCAGTACAGCTTTTATAAAGTTACATAAACTGTATAAGGCATGTAACAAAATAGACTACAAAGATTAGGTTTCCCCAATATAAGTCTGTAGAATTTACTATGAGAAGCAATTGAAATTCCAGTAACCCAGCCAAGTCATACTCCATTTAACTGGTATTTTGTACTATGCATGGGATGATAATGACAAAAAAACAACTTTTAAGCACATTTAGTATAACTGCTTCTCTAACAACAAAGAAAGTTCATAAACCATATGTGCTATCACAACCAAAATGAAGCCAGAAAAACCAGATTAAGCAATCAAACAACAAATTAAATCCCAAAGAAGTAACTAAACAAGAAAATTAGACGAAAGAATCAACTAGCAACAACCAAACCACATCGGTCCCTACAATTAAGGATAAAACCTACATGTTTCCAGGCGGTCAATTCTACCAAGATATAGCACACCATGCACAAAAAATTATCATAAATCCCGNCAATTAAGGATAAAACCTACATGTTTCCAGGCGGTCAATTCTACCAAGATAAAGCACACCATGCACAAAAAATTATCATAAATCCCAAACACAAAAGCACGGCATGCTATCCCCCATGGGAGCCTCCGAATCAGTCAAACCAAGTTCAGTCAACAGACACTTTTTAGTAACTCTGTGNAAGAGGCTCTCAACAAAAAAATAAATTGAAAGTTTAACCTTAGAATAATAGATTTGCAAATAAAAAATTAAGATGGAAATAAAAAACAAAATTGAAATTTCAAAATTAGGTGCGGATGAATAAATTAGGATGAGAAAGAATTTTATGAGGAGCAAATCAATAAACGTTCAATAGTATCTTTCAAATTTTTACAATTATTTTTAAATGGTTTGTTGCCCTTTAATGAGGGATCCAATGGAGTGTTTTTCGAATTAAGCTCTAGTTATCCGCAATTTGACAGGATAAAAATAAGATAAAATAATAATTTTAATTAAATACATTTAGTTGGAAATGAAGATAGATATAGATTGGCCGAAGAATGTTGAAATTATTCTTGAAAAAAAATAGAATGATTTTTCTACACATTTCTCTCTCCCTGCATCCAATTATCAGCTAGAATAGGCTATGCGAGCCATTCCCTTTTTTATTGGGGCACACATTCAGAAGCATTCAAGGCTTTAAAGGGCATGGTTCACAAAAACAAAGCAATGGACTCCTCTCTCTTTATTCGGTAATAATTACACTCCTACTCCACACTATCCCATAGCATAGTATTTTATATTGTAGCTAGGGGCATCAAAAAATTTGAATTTAATGCAGCAACCAAGATTGAGAATGATGCGAGTGAAGTAAACATATAACCAAAAAGGCACATATATGTGACATGTATGTGAAATAAACATATAACCAAAAAGGCACATATATGTGACATGCCTTCAGCAAAGCATATATCCATTAGCGATTTAATACACAAACAAAATTAAAATTGTGGTGCACAGAATATAAGCACTCACAAAGTGCATTTTCCAAAAATCTAAGTATACTCATGCAAAAACAATAAAGAAACCTAAGAATATCATCACACAAATTATCTCATATAAGAAATCTTTTTATGACAAACACCATCAACTTTTCCAATTCCTCTAAAGAAAACACACCTCCCAAAAAAAGAGGAAAGAGGGACATAAAGGCTTCTAAAGTTCTGAAACATCAGAAGAATTGATCCAAATGTAACTATTAAGACCATGTGTCATATATCATATGGTGTAATTCTCAAGAACATGATTTCACAAAACAAAAGAATCAAGAATATCAATTCAGAAGTATTCTTATTTTTAAAACAAGTGTAACATTATACAATGATATTTTTGGGAATTCACTTCATGCCTGTCGAATGATTCTCGGCNTCCAACAACTCCAGCATCTTCCTCCTGCCGCAAC
This sequence comes from Phalaenopsis hybrid cultivar, assembly GCA_002079205.1. NCBI lineage: Eukaryota > Viridiplantae > Streptophyta > Magnoliopsida > Asparagales > Orchidaceae > Phalaenopsis > Phalaenopsis hybrid cultivar. The sequence goes on along the minus strand of JXCR01148596.1, from coordinate 182,446 downwards.
ACAAATCAGGAGAAAACGGAGTTCAAGACAGTCTGACCGCTGGATTTCAGTTATCTGCTCCTCGAGTCGAATTGAAGAGAGAAAAGAAGGGCTTCCACCCTCCCTCTTTCTTCTTTCTCCATGGCCAAGGTTCTAGAAAAAAAGCAGCAAGGTAAATAGTNTTGAAGAGAGAAAAGAAGGGCTTCCACCCTCCCTCTTTCTTCTTTCTCCATGGCCAAGGTTCTAGAAAAAAAAAACGAGCCAGGTAAATAGTATTGAAAAAGAGCCTATTTTGGGGAGAATATAAGCCGAAAGAACGGCAGGCAAGCATGATCTTCCTTCACGTTCTGCGTCGGATTTATTAAGTGAGCCTGAAAGACGATTTTGTCCATAGTAGAAAACTCGAGTCATTTTCTTCTCGGCCTTATCGGAGAAGAGCATTTATCATGTACTTCAGATTTAGTTGTGATGATTTATCAATTTGAAATTAAATTATATTTCAATTATTAATAAATGAACAATCTTTAAAACATTCCATTGAAGGAATGTAAATGTTCTCATTACAAAAAAAATCTTTTTTTGAACCTTTTTATAAATTTCTTTTTTTTTCTTAATAATAAAATGGAAGTGAATATTAAGATTATTCCATCAAGTTAGCCTTCAAAATTCCTTTTTTAAGGGAAAATTTGTGAATTGATTTTAACTCAATGATGTCTTAATTGATAGAATCATTTGAATCGGATTCTTTTTATGGGAAAATTACAAGCATATCATATAATTCTTATGTGTTTATATATCTAACCCCTACACTTTTATATATATTTTTATANTCCAACAACTCCAGCATCTTCCTCCTGCCGCAACACAAATCAGGAGAAAACGGAGTTCAAGACAGTCTGACCACTGGATTTCAGTTATCTGCTACTCGAGTCGAATTGAAGAGAGAAAAGAAGGGCTTCCACCCTCCCCCTTTCTTCTTTCTCCATGGCCAAGGTTCTAGAAAAAAAGCAGCAAGGTAAATAGCATTGAAAAAGAGCCTATTTTGGGGAGAATATAAGCCGAAAGCACGGCAGGCAAGCATGATCTTCCTTCACGTTGTGCGTCGGATTTAGTAAGTGAGCCTGAAAGACGATTTTGTCCATAGTAGAAAACTTGAGTCATTTTCCTCTCGGCTTTATCGGAGTNGGCAAGCATGATCTTCCTTCACGTTGTGCGTCGGATTTAGTAAGTGAGCCTGAAAGACGATTTTGTCCATAGCAGAAAAACTCGAGTCATTTTCCTCTCGGCTTTATCGGAGTAGAGCATTTATCATGTACTTCAGATTTAGAGTTGATGATTTATCAATTTGAAATGAAATTATATTTCAATTATTAATAAATGAACTATCTTTAAAACATTCCATTGAAGGAATGTAAATGTTTTCATTACAAAAAGAAATCTTTTATTGAACCTTTTTATAAATGTTTTTTTCTTAACAAGAAAATGGAAGTGAATATTAAGATTACTCCATCAAGTTAGCATTCAAAATTCCTTTTTTTAAGGGAAAAATTGTGAATTGATTTTAACTCAATGGTTTCTTAATTGATAGAATCATTTGAAAGNTAAAACATTCCATTGAAGGAATGTAAATGTTTTCATTACAAAAAGAAATCTTTTATTGAACCTTTTTATAAACGTTTTTTTTTAACAAGAAAATGGAAGTGAATATTAAGATTACTCCATCAAGTTAGCAATCAAAATTCCTTTTTTTAAGGGAAAATTTGTGAATTGATTTTAACTCAATGATTTCTTAATTGATAGAATCATTTGAAAAAATATATCAAAGTGAGATTCTTTTTAAGCGAAAATTACAAGCATATCATATAATTCTTATGTATTTATATATCTAACCCCTAAACTTTTATATATATTTTTATAGCACTTTGGTGTGTGCGTGTGTGTGTATACATATATATAAATGCATAAAATTTATGTGGTGTGTATATAAACTCCTTTTTTAAAAATAGTGTACACGTATATATCACATTAAAAACATAATTATATATTGAAATATTTATCAACTCATGCAATTACTGCCTATTTATAAATATAAAATTGAAAAGAATTGAAATGACTACGTTCATGAAACTATGTGTTTAGAATCAAATTTTAAAAAACATAAAATAAAATAAAAATAAAACTTTTTGTTTATTTGTTTTTTATGTGTTTTATTAGTTTTGTTTTTAAATGAGAGTGACGTACTTTTAAAACACTGGAAAATATGAAAAATTTGTTTTTTTTTCATCGTTACAAAGTTTGTGAAAGAAACCCTTTAGGGTTTTAGCATTTCAAAGAAGCCTCCAGTATTACTATTTTTTTTTTTCTATATCTTGTGAAAAACTTCTCTTCCTCTTGTTCGATCATTTTTGCTAGTGAATTTCTCTGCTGCTTAGGTGCTTTGTCGTTCTTGTTCTTCTTCTTTTGGATAGATACTACCATCTTCTCCCTCTTCCCTCTTGATCTATGTGTTTTATTCTTGGACCCTGGCCTTCCCTTAGTTTGAAAGGTTTAATCTTTTCTAATCTTTCCTCTTTTCTAATTACTATGATTTTTATTTAACCCCATCTATAGAGGAGAAAGTTGTTTTTATGAATTAAGAAATCTAGGAAGGCTCTAAAAAATGGAATCTTACCTTGGTGGGTATGCATTGGGTAAGATACCCTTTTACGAAAATGAGATTTGTGTCACACCTCGAGATTCATGCCGAATGATGAAAAATTGTTAATGTAGTATCGCTATATATATGAAATACATCATATAAAAATTAATTGCTTTCGATGAGTTTTTATGCATTGGGCTCTGTCACAGTGGTTGAGGTTTTAAAAATATGTCTAGTTCAACTTGCTTAATCATGAATGAGTTGTTTGACTGATTCGATCCAAACTCAAAATTATTTCAATATAAAATCAACATTAAAATGGTTAGGCCGATGATATTTTTGGTTTGAAAAGAAAGTATAGGGTATAAATTCAAAATGTCAAGTTAGGCGACATATATGTAAATACCTTAGAAATTGGTGATTANGATAATTGGTTTGACGACATCTTGATATAAATTATAACAATTCAACGGCTCCATCATGCCGTCCATTCTAAGGCTCTGTTTGGGGCCGCTTTTTTGCGGCTTATAGCGATAATGTAATATTTGGCGCGGAGCTTTGCGGCAATTGAAAGCTAACGCGGAAGAAAAGCGGAAAGTCATATCCTCCCCACGGCGCAGCTTCGCAGCCTAAAAAAGGCTTGTTTTGCCCCTCGCGAAAAAGCCCGCGATCTACATAATTCTTTAAACCGTCGTTAATTTTTTGGGGGCATTTACATAATTCTTATGAATTTATATATCTTAAATTCAAATTCATTTCCACAATAATCAGAGCTAAAAGGGAGCATTTACATTTATACCACACAATTCTTATGTATTTACATATCTGGCAGCTAAACCTTAATATTTATATTCATAGCACTCAAAGCTTTAACATCTCATAAACATATTATAAATATAGATATCGAATTTTATATGTTAGACATGTAAATACATACAAATTATGTGGTACATGCATAATTTCTCAAAAAATAATAGTTAATTTCAAGTTCAACTTAGGGTGCCACGGGGTTTGGTCTGCGGCCTGCGTTTAGTGTAAAAACCCACACGCGGTTTCAGATCAGCTGACGAAACGCGCAAACCAAAAAGTACGGCGGCGTTTTGAAAACACCACCACGCACTTATAAGCTGCCCCAAACGGGCCCTTAATATGATATCATTGAATAAGATATGATTTTTGGTCGTTGATTATTTGAACGATCCATGGAGGATCGTTGTTTGACAAGGGCTGTGGAGGTCAAAAAACTAAAATAAATTATTTAGCAGGCCATAGTGAATAAAAAATTTCAAACCGAAGCAAGTATACAGTCTACAAAGAAGGCACTTGGAGCCTCTCAATTCTTTTTATTAGCATCTAATATTATACATTATCAAGCACCGCTGCATTGGGGAGGGCTATCTTGCAAATATAAAAGTAGTCAAAAAAAATATTTATGTTTAATTTGTAATCCAAATTTTGTCCTTAAAAGAAAAAACGAAAGCTTGTACTTAAATAATAATAATACTAATAATAATTTTATGATTGATAGGCCACCAACAAATTTTCATCATCCGGCATGAATCTCGAGGTATGACACGAATCTCGAGATGATATTTTAAGCAGGAAACATTCAAATCTTGATAAAAAATCATGCAGAGCTATGATTTCAGCAAACTTATAGTCAAACTGACTTGCTTGATGAGACAAACCTAATGATATGAAAACTTGCCCAATCTGAATTAAATCAAGCCCAAATCAAGTCATTGAACCACACTTATATGATTTCTGAATACATTTGAAAGATCAAGTTGTCGAATATGACAAGTTTATACTCGAATCGAGCGGCTCGATAAGATGAATTAAACGAGCCAGAGATCACTCAATTATGACATCATTAAGACACTCAAATGTCAGTAAACCCCGTATGATCAAGGGAAGTTATCTGAATCGTTCGATCAAAATGAATTCTGGAGAGAGAATCTGAGACCTTGAGGATAAGCTGTAGTTCAGCATCACCGCCGACCTCCGTCGTCGACCACCGCCAACCTCCGTCATTGACCACCGCCGATCCTAGTCGACCATCGCCGACCGCTGAAGACCATCATCGATCGTCATCGACCTCCACCAACCATCATCGATCACCACCAATCAGACAATGTCTGTCACCGTCGTAATCTGAAAAATATAGTTACTATTTTCCTTCTGTGGAATAAGAGATTTCTATAATCATCAATCAATAGTGGATTTTCGCAACTGGGTCACACCCCGTGAATTTTTCCTTTACGGGTTTTCCATGTAAAAACTCATGGAGCAGTCACAGTTTTTTTTTCTTTTTAGTCTGAGTATATACAGAATTCTCGTACAACGCTAAGACGATGATCTGTTACTCTACTGACGCAAATTTTTTGGCACACATCAATGATTTTGAATTTCTGGTTTCAATTATCATGCTTTAATTAAAATTAGAATAATGTTTTTATATATGAACATCGTATTGTAAACAATGAAAAAATATTTGGTTTCTTAAAATTACTACTAGTCAATGCTATCATTTATTTCAAAGGCTATCCTGTCGGCTGGGTTTGGGTCTTTTAACTCTACTGTTTTTGTGAACTAAATTCCATATAAATCAAAATATAATATCTTATTTATGCATAAAAATATATATTTCTATTTTTAAAAATAAAAATGATGGTATTTTTGATGTGATACGAAAATCTTGGGTGATATTTAGGGGTGTAAACGAACCGAACACGAACCAACAAAGCACGTGTCGTGTTCGGTTTGTTTGAAATTACGTGTGTTTGAAATAGGGTCTTGTTTGAAATTATTCGTAATGTTACTGTTCGTGTTTGGTTTGATTTTTTTTTGAAATATATTTGAAATGTTTGAAATATTCAAATTGTTTGAATTGTTCGAATTATTAGAAATCTTACAAATTTGTTTGTTTCGTTTGCATTGTTCAAAATCTTTCAAAAGCTTAAACCTATATGAAATTAATGCTTAAATATGTAAGAATCACAACACAAATGCAAAATAGCTGAAACACAGCTCACAATAAAATCATAATTTCATATCTCATCAATAAAAAATTCAGATCTAGAGACAATATGCGAGATTTCATTCCCAAAAAATAGGTTTCACTCAAATAAACTAAATAAAAATGAAATGTAATATAATTTAAGCTAAGAGACGAACCTGAAGATAAATACAAAATTATAAAATTTAATATAAGCTAAAAGGTGAACCTGAATATCTGATTATAATTTATAGGATTTAATTTTTTAAAATATGATAAATCTTTAGAGTATAGTTATTTTTAAAATATGATAATTTTTTTATATATAATTATTTTATATTATTTTATATTTCGAACAATAACGATTCAAACACGATCGAACAATTGACTGTTTGTGTTTGGTTCATTATAAACTGAATGAAAAAAAATTATTCGTCTTCGTTTTGTTACAAACAAAACGATCACAAACTCTCTGACAAACCGAACACGAACACGAACAACGAGCTTTTTTGACCGTCCTAGTGATATTAATGTTAAAAAATAAAGTTTAGGTGTTAGATATGTAAAATAAAAAGGAATTGGGTGGTATGTATGTAAATTCTCTTATTTTATAAAGTATAATATAATTATAAATTTTATAAATAGTTTTTTTTTTTTGCTTATACTGATCATATTAAATTGCTTTATTGCTCAAATAAAAAATAATTTTAATTTAAATATAATTTAAATGTAATTAATTGTAATTGATAAATTAAATAAAATATATAATTTTATAAATATATTATCTAAAGTATTATTATTAATTATAAAATTTTTTATACATTTAGATTTTTGTTTATGTAATTAAATTTTGGAGTCATAGATAGGAGATTACTTTTTTATTATATAGTAATAAATGATGCACCATATATACCATCAACACTTGACAAAATGTTTATTTCGAGATTCTTTCATACAGGGACTATCTAATTTAATTATTTTTATAGAAACCATCCCAATTCTGCGAAGCCTCATTTGCAAGTAGAAAAAATATTACATCAGGACTCCGCACGTAGAATTACGCGTGAAGTTCAATAAAATTACGCCGTGGAGATGATCGGCCCGGTAACAAGGGAATATTCCGCTCGTGTTATTCATGTGTTACCATATAGTTGCTAATTGCAGATTAACTATATGGTTGATATGTACATAAAAAGTTTAGCATAGGTAGTGCAATAATCAATGTTCAATGTTAATTTTTTTTAAAAAAATGCTATATTATGAGTTGTTGAAAATTTCATATCAATGTCATATCAATCATTTGGTAAAATCATTGATATTAGATACATATTCAAATATTTATATGGCAATAAAGAATTATAGTAGTTCTAAATTACCCTAAAAGTCTTAAGAACAAATCCACACAAACTCTCAATGTTACTCTAAGGAGCAACGAGAGTTTGCTAATTGAAATGACATAAATGTAGAGGCATATGAGATTTCCTTATGAACAAAGTTGTTGTCCGTCATTATTACAATATCGATGCTTGCCATTGTCAATATGATTGATACATACACATTATCAAAATCAATTTTAAAGTAAAAAAAAAATGTTACATATCATCACTAATTAGGTCAATGCATGTTGTTAACATCAACATCAACTCTTACATGATTATTGTATACCATCGACTCCCATCATCACCAATGAAATCATTGGATGACACTAAAGTTGATGCTCAACATCGCCAAGAGTAAAAAAAAAAGTTATGTTCTCATTGCTAACATAGCCAATGCACATAGTTGACAACAACAAAATGCAAAAAAGAATTGCCGCCGGCCTTGTGAATAATAGAAAGGCTTGTTATTGCCAATAAGGTCTACATATATCGTCGAACACCAATGATAAAGCCAATAAGGATGTCACAAGTCATCACAACAGCATCAATACTTGCCATTGTCAACAAACTTAATGCACATGATTGACGCCATTGTTAACATGAATAACACCAACATAACTATCACTAATAAAGTTAATATTTGTCTTTTACACTAAATCAATGCTAATAATATTGTAACCTGCCATCTCTAACCATCTAGGTAAGCTCACCTCCAGTACAAAGATAAATAAAGAAGACACACAATACACAGGCCACTGGCATTTCATCATCGATATTAATGGCTTTATTAATGAATCTTAAAAAAGATTCTACAGTTATTCCATTAAAGAATCTTTTAGCTACTTAGAGTTGGAAATGTTCTAGTTACTGTGTTGATGCATGCTAGAAGATTCACGACGGTAGATTATTAGATTATCATCTTAGTGTTGCACTATAATTCAACACATACTCAGATAACATAAAACAGCCAGTAATGACACTAAAAGTTTATACGTGAAAAATTCGTAAAGGGAAAAAACAACTACCGACCCCCACTTAGCGGCTTTATTTATAGAGCTATTGGTGTAATTAATACAAGAATATGAATTATTTTGATCGGATGACTCAAAGAGTTTTCCTCGATCGAACAATATTTGATGAACATTTAAATGTCTTAATGATATCGAAATTGAGTGATGCTCAACTTGTTGGATTCTTTTTAGTAAGACACTCGATTTGACTATAGACTCGCTAGAATCGACATTCATTTGATAGTCAAAATGTGTCTAGAAAACTTCTAAAAGTGGTTTAATGACTTGATCTATGCTGGATTTGGTTCGGATTGGACCGATTTTAGTAACATTGAGTTCTTCTTGTCGAGCTGGTTAGTTTGACTTTAATTTTGTCGAAATGGGAGTTCTAGATGACTTTTTATTGATGTTTGAATATTTTTTACTAAAAAAGTAGCAGCAAGATTTATGTCATGTCTTAAGATTCATACCGAATGATAAAATTTTATTGTTCCTCATATTTCAAGGAAAATAAAACTATTGAAGGCTTATGTCGAAGGAAGACAATAACTTGCAGTTGCGGCCTCTTATATCCACCACATGGAAATCAGTCAGAAAGCGAGGAGAACGTGTCCTAAATTTTGACAGAGCTTAAAAGAATACAATATAATGGAGAAATGATTAGTTGGTGGTTGCAACTTAAGGTTTTTATTTTTAATTTTTAATAAGTTGTACTACGGACCTCTTCACTAAAAAAGGTTCCAAATAAAATATAAAAAATATTTAAAAAATATTTAAAAATTGTTTATGACCAATCTGTGTTTTATTTATGTTTTGATATAAAAAATTACCTTTAATTTATTAACTAAATATTTTGTTTATTTATATAAGTTGAATCATTCGGCAATATCAATATTGACAATATGACTTCCTGATGCAGTAAATTAGGTGGGTGAGAGGGAATGACAAAACTAGAATTTAACATATTACAGTAATTTAACATATTTGTGTCGGACGGATGAAGTGCAAGTCAGACGCAAATCCAATGATTTTAGAGGTTAGCGTCGGATTTACGTTTGATTTTTGTCTGATTTTTTCAATTGTTAAATCAGGGGTCGGTAATTTTACTTTCGTTTAATTTACATCAAAATATTCCGACGGAAATAATTTGCATCTATTGTTGCGTTGTATTATACGTAACACGCATCGAAATTTGCATCTGAAGATAGCCGAAGATGAAACTTAGTGTTGAATTGTCGTTGCATTTGCAATAGAAAATATGATAAAACAACGAGAAAATTATTGTAGATGTAACGTTGGATTTTCGATCTGAAAACGGATGTAAATTCGATGCAAACCTGTAACATAGAAAAAAAATTTAAAATGTCAATTACATTTTCACAACCTTCAAAAAAATACATTACACATCACATATCGCATTAATTATAGTCATATTATATATCAAATCTCTGAACATATCATTATGAAAAAGGAATATACAGTCGAAAATAGTTCTAAATAAGAATAGTAAGGTTAATCCAAAAAAGTTTCACAACAAAAGTTTAACATAATGCTTATAAATAAAAGAAAACATAAAAAAACTACTCATCATCTCCATTCTACTTCTGCACGGATGTCATCAGCTGCTTGCCTCGACTATCTGCTAATGTCTCTATCATGCGCGTTATAGAGTCATTCACTCTATGTTCGCTTTGTAGCATCTGCTCACGCAACTGGCTGATATCTTCGTTCATTGCAGCCACCTGTCTGGCAAGAGCATCCTGGTCTGGCTATGAAAAACTCGGAGAACTATGAATAGGACCACGAAAGAGCTCGCCTTTGAAGTCTGCGTGCTTCGCTTCAAGGCTATAAATCCTCCCCTTCTTCCTCCCTGCCGCTAAAGTCCAAAGCTCGAACTCAAACTATGTAGTGGTGGATTGACTACTACCACTGCTAGCTTCAGTTTGGGCCTGAGTGGCCAAGTGCCTCTCCTAGAGTTGCTCGAACTCCATCTGCATAATGAAAGCCATTATTTAATTGACACTATCAACAGTTATAGTCAAAATAAACTTTTAATTTAAGGTTTTTAACTTACAGCAACCCGCTGGGAATGCTCCGAGACTCACGGCATAGTCCCTAGACACCGATGAGTTTGAGCATGCAACTCTGAAACAGAGAGAGAACGGCTCAACTCTTTGGCCTGTGTAGCGTACAAAAATGGTTAAAGCTAAAAAATTACTCAAAAAATTGAATTAATGTTTAAATATCTAAAAAGCCTCATGTAGTGCTCTGTATGGGAGACAGATCCGCTAACATGGAGCACAACTCCCCTTGAACCCTCCATCGCTTGGTTGCCTTAATCTCTTTATTGCTTAGATATTGTGTGTCATGCCTCCTTGATGAATCACCTGATATTTGATATACAGATAATTTTGTCCATTAAGGCATGTCACCTACAATATAAACTCATTGATGATTTTCCTCAAAATAATATGAGCATAAAGTTATTGTCTCCTACAACAGATATGTTTCACAGATCAATCCCTTAGGATGTGCCTTATTCTTAAAAGAATTTTTTTTATTTTATTTAAAAATACGCAACACATAAATTTTACATTGAATATGGTGGTCATTTAATGTGAAATAAAATGCTACTTGCAATGTTTGCATCAGGAAGGTATACCTCTTGAAGGGATACATCCATCTGTATTGCATCAGCCCCCCGAGTATAGCCTCGTAACATAGATGCATAAGTAGATGCTTCATAGATTTGAAGAAACCAGAAGGAAATATCTACTCAAGCTTACATAAGAAAAGAGGAACACTCGAATCAAGATGCCTCAATGAGTCAGCATTCAGTATCTCCACACACAACTCTCTAAAAAACATACTGACTTCGATCAAGGTATCGAGAATCAGCTTTGAAGGTGCACGAAATCCAATGAGTAATAAGCACTGCAAACATATATGGAAATCGTGACTTTTCATGTCAATTATCTTACCCGTTCCCAAGAAAACAACGACTTAAATTTAAAGCACAACCACTAGAAAACCTCAGAGAATTAAAGCACTAAAAAATTTTCCTCTGTTAATCTGGTATAAAACAGTATATAGCTTTAGGCTTTATTAATTTACCTCCATTTGTCTCGTAAAGCTCTAAGGTCCTCCTTTTGCAACACTCTTTCAAGTCCATTCTAGCTTCCACATTATCTTTTGTCTTACCCTTGATATACATCATAGTGTTAAAGTTGTTATCATAAAAATTCTTCTCAATGTACATAACATCGATATTATGTCTAATAAGATTAGTATTCCAGTATGAATGATCCCAGAATATACTGTGCTTCATCCACTTATGTGTGACATTGAAAGTAGGAAGACAAGTTGAAGCTAGCTCAGATCTGTCGGTGATCTTAGACACTTTGCTGATCATTTTCAATATTTTGGCCCATTAATATTGGGGGATGGACTTGATCTCTCAACCTTATTTTTGAAGAATGCATTTCTGTTCCTTCAAAACTAGTGCTTACGGTTTAGAAATCTTTGATGGCAGTCGAACCAATTATTTTTCCTACCATATTCCAAAGAAAATATGCCTTTGACATATTCATGCAGTAAGGACAAATCAATTTTTTAGTGATGCTCCAACCATCTAGCATCTTATAGGCCAGAAAGCCACTAAGAGCTGCTCTCATTTTTCACATAAGAGCCACTAACAATAGAAATATCTACTTTGTAATGATTTCATATGTAATCACACTCGACTCCCATATCATTTGAAGCTCTTCAATCAAAGGTTGTAAGTATAAATCATATTTTCTCCTCAGTTTATATGGGCCTAGTATGATCAATTTCATAAATAAGATTGACACGGTCATGCAAATATCTTGGGGTAACTTAGATGGCATAATGATCACTAACCAGCATGAGTATGGGGTTGCAACATGACTATACAGGGTGAAGTGATCCGCACATAACCCAACTCTAACCTTGCATACTTCGACTGCAAAATATGGGTAAGTAAAATCAAAATGTCTCTAGGTCTCACTATGTGACGAATGACTCATTGAGTTAATACCAATAGATACAGTACTGTGCCAAGTCATGTGCGGGGTTGTACACATGGAAGTGAACAACCTCTGAAGCAAGGGTTTGAGCGGAAAATAAATAGATGCTTGTATGGATTATTCTTATATTTTTATTCTTTCTCCTCCATTATTTGAGTCTATCCGCACTATAAAATTGGTAAGTCATCTCAACTTCATTAGTCTTGTAATATATCATGCACCCATTAACACAGCAATCGGTCTTCTCACATCGTAATCCTAATTTTGAAACCAACCATTTTGTTCTGTACAGTTCATCCGACACTAAATTCCATGCAGGGTTAGTCTCTTTCAATAAAGTTGCAACCTGATTGAATGCTTCTTTGGGCATGTTAAAATCAGATTTGATGATCAACATTCTTAGCGCCGCTGATAACTGTGTATGTGTGGTGCAACAATCCCATAAAGCTTGTTGTGAAGCATCCAATAAATTATGGAACCGTTGCAATTCGTTATTTGGTGATTCAACTTCGCGTTGAATGCTTCCAACAGATTGAGCTCTTTGAGCATCATTAACCATTTCTTCATGAGTGTTAAGATCAAGTTCCTCTGCATGGGGGGCATAACTTATCGAGGTACCTCCTTGATTGAACTGAACTTTAGATTCTTGCTTACCATGTGCAGTCCAATACCAATAATTAGGTTTAAATCTCTTGCGATAAAGATCTAACTTAACTTCTTTGGGTGGCAAAATTGCTTGATTTTTGTGCTTCACACAAGGAAATTGAAACTTACCCTCAGAACGATAGATAAACAATTATGATGTCACCTGCACGAATTCCTCAACGTCTTTAAAGAACTCATTTGTGAATCATTTTCATTCTGGATATAGTCTGATATACATCACAACTCCTAAATTGCGTATATCCATCAGTAGCATAGATGTAGTTTTACGCGTCAGTAAAACTATTACAAAAAATAAAAATTAGTTAATCTGGATGATTATACTTAGTAGTTTGTGGGAGCTAAATCTAATTGAATAAAATAATGTATAGTTAGTATTTAAAGGGTTAAAGGGATGGAGCAAAATTAACCATTGTTTCCATTCCATTGTAATGGTTATAAACTAAATATAAACTCACTTTAGTCATTTTAGGATTATGGACTGAAGAGAGATCTCATAACCAAAAGAATTAAAGTGAAAAATGAGTTTCAAGAGATTAGAGATAAGGGAGAAGCAGTACTTGGAATCACTTAAAGGAAATGATGACAAAAATATGTTGACCTTCTTACCCTATGATCTTTCTATAACACTAGCCTGCCATAGAAATCTGCCTTCAACTTAGGAGCTTTAAATAAATAAAAGGATAAAGAAGATCTCACCATCATGGGGTTGAAGACAGCTTCCATCTCACTAAGTCCTCTATGCATGAACAAGAAAATTTATGAGCTGGTAATTACTCCTTTTTAAGATTTTCTCCAAAATTTAAGTACAAATCTACTTCAACTTTGAAGAGAAAGAGATTGAGAGAAAGTTCATTCTCATTATCTTTATAAGGTGGTTAAGTGGCTCTCACTAAGCTAAAATAACATAACGAAGAAGAGGAGAAGACGGACGAGCTCTCTTCCTAATTTTTTCACTATAGGCTCTCCAAGCTGCTCTAAAAGTTATCCTCATATTATGTCAAATACACCCCTCAACCTTAACTATATATAAGCAAACGATGTTGTTCCTAGCACCATGATGCTATGTAGGGTATCACAAGTACCAAGCTATGTGTAGCTTTGTTGTTTCAAATCCTTTGAATGGATGAAGCTTTCAAGGGATGTTTGAAAAATCATTTGAGCTTGGAATATGCTCTAAAAAAAAATAAAAACGTAGTCCATAATAATTTATATAAAGCCCAATGCTAAAACATGGACCCTAAATAACCTTCAATTTTTTACATGCATACCACATTATATATATATATATATATATATATATATATATATATATATATATATCACTAAATTCTTAGTATATACACACTTAACACCTAAACTTCAATTTTTACATGCATACCACTGAACTCTTATGTATAAACTTACCAACACCAAAACTTCAACTTTTACATATGTACCATATTACCTATGCATTTCATATACCAAACACCTAAACATCAATTTTTACATGCAGATCGCATATGAATGGAAATAATGGCGTGAATAGACTTACCTTCTTCGATGCTTTTTGATAGGAGCTGAGTTGAAGGATGAGGGGAGTTTCGGTGGTCCTTGTAAGCACGATCTGGTCATTCCCTCCCCAACTAGCTCTAATGGTGATTTTATCATGAAGGTTTGTTCGAGAAGGCAATGGTTTTGAGCAAAACCATAAGGGAGAGGGAAATCAGCGAAAGAGCTTCAACAAGTAAAATTTTTACGTCGCTTTATTCAATGCAACATCCATTGTTATTCCTATTGAAGTTACTCTGTTTTCAAAGTACTTTTTTTCCGTTGAATATTCACACGCAAATCAGACTCAAAATCTGTTGCAAAGATCAAAACTTATTATTCATTACTTAACAACCGTAAATCCGACACTAATATTTGCGTCCAAAAATTCCGACGCAAATATCGGGCGATAATGACATCTTCTGATGTGGTGAAATCAATTAAAATAAATTAAATTTTAAAATTTATATTTTAAGATAAATAAATAAATAAGATGAAATAATAAATAACTAAAAATAACTCATAAAATAAAAATATATATGATTTTTTTAACCTACTCATTAAGAATATGCATTTTAAAATGTATTAAGTGCTTTTTCATTACATTGAAGTTATCAAAAATTGGGTTCACATAAATGCACATCGTAATATCAGCTATAATATATATTATATATATATTATCAATGAACCAGGAAGAAAATAATATTTCATTTAATTTTAAAAAGTTGTATTAACAATCTTCATAACCAAAATGCATATTTAGCTATTTTTGAGTTTGATAGTGTCAAGGTAAATCTAATCTAATGATCAATAAGGGGATATATAATTAATTTCTTATTTTAACTAATATTTAAAAAAAAAATTGAGAGAATAAAATTTTTCATACCATGATGAACTTCAATTTATAAATTCTCTAATTGAACTTTTAAGGGGTGAAGTAATCAGTATAAAATTTATTATCAAGTTAACAAATATCATCAACTTTGAATGATCTATCACGAATATATTGAAACTACCTAAAATCTTATCCATCAAGCTATTGTTCGCTTTAGCCTAGTGGCCAGCACATTATTTTGTCCCATTGGCGTAACTTCCTAGGACTAGAAAGTGACATAAAAGGAACAAAATCATGAGGCCACTATGCTGGAGTGGACAATATCTTGATCGATAAGACTGTAGGTTGTTAAAAATGATATTGGAGCATTGCACTAGGTTGAACATGAGAACTAAGTGTCTTGCAGAACAAAGTTATGCACCATGAAAGCTACCTCTTGAATGTTGGATATGCCAAAGTGTTGCATGATGGGAGCCATATCATAAATCTTCAAGGGTCACCTCTAGAATTTTTTCCACCCGGTGGATGATTTTGGGTTTAGAGCATTAACGTGAACGTCAGTTAGTTAAGTGAGGAAGATTGTGAAAACCCTTGAGTAAAATAATGTTGAACTCTTAAACATTAAAGCACATCTTGGTGTAACAGTGGATTTTGGCAGAAACTCCAAAGTTAATTGTGCTCATATGAGAGCACTCTAGAAATTAGTGACCTCATGAGAAGTTACACTAATGGGGCAAAATTGTAAGGGTGTTAGACCAAAGTGGACAATATCTCGAAGGTTGAGAGTTTGGGTCGTTGCATGTATAAAACAAAAATAAGAATCAATAATTCTATAATGGATTTTTCACACATTTTATTTATCTCTTACAATTTTTTATTTGAAGTCATTACTAAAAAATCGATTCTATAATGATATTTTATTATAAAATCTGTTTTTTTTTTCTTACAAGAACCTTCTTGGTCTATAGAGAAAGGGATATTCATAGCTAGAACACACACACACACACACACACACACACACACAGAGAGAGAGAGAGAGAGAGATGTTTGTGTGTGTGTGTGTGTAATTTCACAATCTAGAATAAAAAAATACTATGTTTCTCTTAAATTTTAAAGAAGATGTTTTGATATTGATATTACATGCATCACATTCAAAATGTTTTGTAACTTATTTTATAATTCTAAGTAAATATCATTTGTAATTTTAAATTTTTTAACAAAAAATGAAAAAATGAAAATAAAATCAAATGAGATCATTACATTATAAGTCTCCTCTACTTCACTTCAATGACTTCATGAATTGCTTTTTAATTATAAATTCTTCTAAAATAATATAGATGAAATTATATATCTTAACCAAACCACAAAAAGAACTCAAATGTTACCCACCCTATTATGTTTCTCCTACACATTTTAAGGAATCAATTTGTTATAATCCTTTGCTAATCTAATTCAACAATTATCCAAAAAAAAAAATCAATTCATCAACTATTATTATTTCTATAATTTTAATTAATTGACTAATTTTCAACTAATATTCTTGTTAATATGAAGTGCAATCCAAATTAACTATGAGCTCTAGATATGTGAAGAATTAACAAACTAAAATGACATCTTTTTTTATGTCCTAAACTAATACTCTAAGATGAAAAAAGATCATCTTTGATGAATAAAACTTAGAACTTATTTCATTAATCCTACATCTTAATTGGACTATCACACTATTAATCTCGAATGATGTGAATATCAAACTTATTATAACAGAGAATATCATAATTTTCTTAGACTCGATTCTTTAACAAATCCATCTTTATCCTTAATTTATTTATTTATTTATTCTCATTTTAATTCATGTAAATCTTCAACAACTATAATACAATATTTTGTATTATCAATTTTATATCGTATAAATATCTAAATCTTACTTGCGAATAGAGATAATATCTTTGCTTCTCTCTCTCTCCCACTATTTGGTTTCACCACGAGAATTCATATTTTGAAAAAAAAATAAAAATGTGTCTAAAAGTTATCTATATTTTTAAATAATTTGATTTATTTCCAATAGCAATAAATAAATAAATAAATAATTAGAAAGCACTATTGAAACCTATTTAAGGAAAATAGTACTAAACATGCCCTAATTTCACTTCATTAAATTGTGTAGTAGTATACAAGGAGAAATAACATAAAAGAAATTTTCTTTTTTGCAGAGCTTTCTTCATTTATGTTCGATTTGCTTCTCTTCTAAATGCAAGATAAAGAGAAGATTAAGGAATTCTTAGAAGAAAATTTTCTTATAATTGATGTATAAAATATCTTTACGATATTGCGAATAAATTTGTAGTTGACTTTGAATCGCATTCCACATATAATTTGATAATCAAGAATGACTAAGATGACACAATGCTTGTAGGCCACGAACACTTCATCTTGTTGGTTGGCTTCGCTATTGAATCTTCAAGAAGGAATTGTGCTTGTTCATGTAAGAATTTGTAACCGTTTTAGGGTTAGAAATGTTAGAGTTATAAAAAGAAATTAATGTGGTAAGTGGGGGTTTGCTGAGGAATTGAAAGGTCGGGTGCGGTTTTTGAAAACCTTACATGAGTTATATCTAATGACTGTCATCATGAAGATGCTCCAAGCCTAGAAATGCCTTTAGGAGCCATCCATGAAAAGACTTCATAGCCTAATGCATTTCCTTATAGCAAAGGCCATAGTTAGGTTTTTCAAAAACTAATAATGCAAATTCGAGTTGATGGGTCAAGTTTCGATCTAACATAAAAGTTATTTAGACCAAAATTTAGTATACCTGAATTTTCCATGACTATCATGCACTTTGACTCAACATGAATCATTTATTTTTTAAGATCAATACATCTCAATTAATACTAATATACATATTTAAATTTATTAGACCCGAATTTACCATACTTATCATGTAGGTCAAAATAATTGGCTTAAACTTGAGTCAACGTGAGTCAATCACTCAACATAGTTCATTACTCAACTAACACAAATATACATATTTAACATAATAATACACATGTTTATACCAAAATGCATTATTAGCTTTTCATAAAACCAAATTCAAATAGCAACCAAGTCAATTTCAAGTTGATTTTGATACATTTGGATAAAACATAACTCGATACGAATAATAATCAAATATATAATTTATAATAAACATGATTATAATTAAAATAACAATCGAGCCAACGAGAATAAATTAGTGTTTAGTCGTCAGGTTTCATCAACTATTAACACACTGTGACTAGCCACAAGCCCCACCTACCCTGACAATTCTCCTCATGTAGCCCACCAACCACACCAATACCTTCTAGCCCTAAATGACAACACTAAATAAAATACATTAAAACACCACATCATTAATAATGAAGATACTTTACACTAATAAATATCATAAATATTAGAAATACAACCAAATATTTATATGAAAATATATTCTTAGTATAAATATTAGATATATGCTTCAATTATACAATAATAAATAATTTTAATAATTCTCAATAAATCCAATAACTAATGAGAAGCCAAATGAACACTGAAACTTCTGCTAAAATATCAAAATGTGCTATCCAAGCACGAAATATTTGACTTTCAGATCCATGGTAAAATTGATGGACATGGACCCTACAATCTTTATCAACGCATAATAAAATGAGATTAATTGGGCCTGAAAATGAAATTGATGTAGGATCCAATCACAAATTTCAAGCTAAGAAAATTAAGGCCTCATAACAAAAAAATAATAACAATAAAAGAAAATAAAGTGAAAGTTGTACGTCGGCATCTTTAATTTCTTTTGACTAGATATGTAAAGAGTTATGGGACATGGGCTTTTCTATAATATTTTGGCAGGGAGTTTAAAATGTCAAATGACAGGCCTGAATTTATTGGATATGTCTGTTTTTTTGTTTTACAATTCTATTTAGAGAAATTGTATTTTNACACCATTAATAATGAAGATACTTTACACTAATAAATATCATAAATATTAGAAATACAACCAAATATTTATACGAAATATTTGACTTTCAGATCCATGGCTACAAATCCATATGTATAGTCTATATAAAATTGATGGATATGGACCCTACAATCTTTATCAACGCATAATAAAATGAGATTAATTGGGCCTGAAAATGAATTTGATGTAGGGTCCAATCACAAATTTCAAGCAAAGAAAATCAAGGCCTTATAACAAAAAAATAATAACAATAAAAGAAAATAAAGTGAAAATTGTACGTTGGCATCTTAGATTTCTTTTGACTAGATATGTAAAGAGTTATGGGACATGGGCTTTTCTATAATATTTTGGCAGGGAGTTTAAAATGTTAAATGACAGGCCTGAATTGATTGGATATGTCTGTTTTTTTTGTTTTACAATTCTATTTAGAGAAATTGTATTTTTTTTTATTTTTTTCTACAATTTGTAAGATAAGAAATTTATTTTTTTTCTAGCTCATTTATTTAATTGCGGTGGTTTTTAAGGAATTAGTCTGATTTTCTGAAAAAATAATATATATAAATTCTTTTTAGAGTTATTTGAGGATTTTTAATAATAACTTAATTTATTTTCAATTTTTTAATTTGTGAGGTGATGAATGTTAGGTGTTAGTTGGGAGAAGAGTTTGTGTATGTAAGACGTGTACAGCGTTGCGTACATTAGAGAGGTTATTCAGAGGGTACTGGAGAACTTCTCTGTAATATACATGTAATCTACCTGTAACTTATAAATAAGTTTAGCGCATCTGTTTCATATATTTGTAGGTTACATGTAGGTTATAGATATGTTACAAAGAGATTTTAAGAGATATAACGCGGATATAACCCCTAAATACCAGAGATATAACACAGATATAACCCCCCAATAACCTCTTGATGTAAAATAACGAGGTTATAGAAGGAGATCATAATAATTATTTCTCCTTAATGGGGGAAGACCATGAAACTTTAAGACAACAAAGATAATCAAATAACTTCCCGAGCTGTGCTTGGAACTGTGAAGTTCTTTATAATTTGATAAGTTTTACTTTTCTTCAAATATATTTAAATTTATTTAATAAGTGTATTTAGAAATGTATTATAATTATTAAACTTGATATTTGTATTTTAGCCCTTTATGTTAGGATCTATTAAATATTTGCTCAAAATATTTGCTAATCATAGTACATAAATAGGTAAAAAAAAGATTGCAAATATAGAGAAAGATTTACATGCATACCTCTCAATTTCCCCTTTTTACATATCTTAGCGCCTAAACTTCAAATTTTATTCATACCACCTTATGTGAAAAGTCGTACTTCACTTGTTTACGCGTTAAAAATCGTCGTATTTTATTTTTGATGTGATATGAAAATTTTATGTGATATAAATATAAGAAATATAGTTTAGGAGTTAGATATGTAAATACTTGGGAATCGAGTTGTATGAATGTAAATGCCACCAAATGAAAATAAAACCAAGTTAGATAGATGGTTTAATGAAAATCATAATTCTCATCAAGTCACAAACATTGACATTAAATATATTAAGAGATAGTTTTGATAATTAAAATGATTTGATTCATGTTAAGTGTGCCCAACAAGCACTTGTGATATATATATATAGAGAGAGGAGAGAGAGAGAGAGAGAGAGAGAGAGAGATTGAAAGAGTTATAGTAGACAAGCAAAATGTGTCATTTATTCGTAATATGGACTCATATTTATAGGCCTAGGTCTCAATATTAGAAAACTCATATTAACTCCCCTAATCATTAATTTTTTAGGGGGACTTTTGGTAATTTACAAGATTATTTGCATATAATAAAGCCAATTACTTATTCGATCGATAAGGATCGTCGATCGTCTAATAAGTCTTGGTTCGATCGATTCATGGTTCGAAGAAGTGCTCTCATCGATCGTTCTGAATGCTGATGCCACTTGAGGTGCTTCCTTTTGACATCTTTTGTTGATCGTTCAATAAAATATTTTCTTTGTTGCTGCTCATATAGAAACGATCGTATATTGCTACATCCGATCGGTTATGTTTCCTTCCCAAGTCGTCCATCTGCTTTGAGATTCATGTAGATACATTCTTATGTGTACGATACTGTGTGATTTAGCATTTAAGATTGAGGATTTTAGTACACTTAATTTAACCCTAGTATTTATATTGTTTTTTTTATTCGTGAGCAATCTTCTTCTAATTTTATTTTGCGTATATAAACTTCCAAGTCCGTCAAATTGCAAATCAAACCTTCCTCTATACTGTTTGATTAATATATATATATATATTAAAAACAAAAAATATTATAAATATAATCAGCTAATATTTCCACAAATAAAATTGAATTTTTTTAAATCCCATGTCTTTAATTTCTAGAAAGATTTACATACATACCACACAATTCATACATATTTACGTATCTAACACCTATACTTTCATATTTACATATGCACCACTCAAATCATATCAATATCACTAACTTTTTAAAAATAATTATACATTTCATGCATAAATTTTTAATACTAAAGTGTTATAAATATAAATATGAAAATTCACTGAACAAATAAATAAATAGCAAAAAAATAAAAGCCATCCCAAACAAGCCCTTAACATTGCATCTAATCGCAGTCCAAACCGCAAACTTCTAATACAGGGCCATCTGATTTGGACACAAATGGATTCAACCTGACCCACAAAAGAGAACAAACAGAAGCTAGAAGGATTGACCAAACCACAACAATGGTGGGAACTCTATTTCCCCTTCTCATCATTCCCTTGAGGCAAGGGTAGAGATGAATCATTACCCATGTTGCAAAAAACACCTTCCCAATTAGAAAACCCCAAGAAACATAACTCCCATTTATTGCATTTGAAATTCCAGAAACAAGCCCAATTATGTTGAGTGTTAGAAGTGTCATTGGAGGGATTAACAGAGTTGACCATTTTCTTCTCTTTTCTCTGTTCTCTCCTTTATTCTTTAGAAAGAGCTTCGCTTTGATGCCTACAATGACCTCGAAGATGCCGCGGAAGAGCGCGAAAAGGTGAGAAGATGTGGTGCTGATCACCCAGAATTGCTCGTTCCTCCACCAATCGTCGAGAGCGACTTTCCCCCAGCTCATCTCGAGGATGGAGGTAGCTATGATGGAGGCAAACAGGGCCATCAAAATAATGCTTAAATATATAGAAACCTGCAGAAAAAAAAGATTCATCTTATGTGAGNGAGGTAGCTATGATGGAGGCAAACAGGGCCATCAAAATAATGCTTAAATATATAGAAACCTGCAGAAAAAAAGATTCATCTTATGTGAGTTTCAGGCTTGTGGACTCTGAAAGATAAGTTAGAGAAGGAAGAGGAGGACATTAGATGAAGAGAGCAAGAGCACATTAAGGGATAGTTTTCACATCAAAACTGGTATACTAAAAGAATTTTGAAGTTATTGTAGCATTTCTTATCTATTGTATCTACATATTTGTATGGTAATTACATAATCGTGATGAAAATTTTTTCAAAATTATTTTTCTGCAGCAGTTTTGATGAAGGTTTGACTAGCACCCATCTAAGTTTTCACTAACTCACCTCTTTTCACCTCTTGTTGTGAGAATCCAAAAGGCCCAAACACCAAAGAGTCCCACCAACNTTTTTTTCAAAATTATTTTTCTGCAGCAGTTTTGATGAAGGTTTGACTAGCACCCATCTAAGTTTTCACTAAATCGCCTCTTTTCACCTCTTGTTGTGAGAATCCAAAAAGCCCAAACACCCAAACAGTCCCACACATCACACAAAATGAATATAAGTAAATTGGTCTCAAACTCTCAATTAGGAAATCAAAACCATATATATATACATATATAGCACAAAATTCTTATATACTTATATATCTAACATCTAAACTTTCATATTTAAATATATAGCACTCAAATAGAAGTGAAGTACACTTTTTCATATATAGGTTTGTAACATCAAAGTATTATAACTGCAAATATTAAACTTTAGGCGTTACATATGTAAATACATGAGAATCGTGTGTTCTGAATGTAAATTTTCCATATATATATTATATGCACCACCTTGCCACCTTGTATAAACTAGTTACCATCAAACTTTCAGTTCAAGATTTCTTTTACTTTTCCTTAATATTACGTCTTGGCAGCAAGAAAAATAGAATAAAATAAAATAAAAATTGACTTTATTGTACAATCTTACAATACAATCAAATTAATTTTATAACACCAATGCACAACTCTAATATTCCATCGACATTTCTCGTAATATCAGTGTACAATTTTAAATTTGATTCTCTAATAATTACTACACTCCTAAACATCTCATTTATTCTAAGGAGATGTTTAGTTTGTTGTAAAAGGAGCGCTCTATATTCAATTTACAAAAGTTCAGAGATATAGGTGTTAGGTTATGATGCCTCGTTTCATCTCCTCAGGTAGTTGAAGGAAAATGAAGTGAGGACCGGGAAGGGGTGTTTCGACCTCTAAAATGTTGTGTATGGGCGAGACAGAGGCGAGATCGAGAGGCAAACGCTAGCCTTAACGATTACCTGGAGAGTCGAAATTGACAAACANAGGCCAAATTTTGAAGGGATGCTTAGGTAACTCTTGGGAAAGCTCATCCACAACTTTAAAAGAACATTTTGACCAAAAATTGAGAGAGTCTAGAGGCCTTGGAGGTTAGAGAGGTTCCATTAGTGTATAGAATTTCCAATAGAGTGTAAAAATTGTGAGGAATTCTTTGAGAGATTGTAAGAGTGGAGGGGAAATGAGAGATTTCTTCTTTCTTGCTACTCCGAAGAGGAATTCTGTGTGATGNTTGAGAGAGTCTAGAGGCCTTGGAGGTTAGAGAGGTTCCATTAGTGTATAGAATTTCTAATAGAGTGTAAAAATTGTGAGGAATTCTTTGAGAGATTGTAAGAGTGGAGGGAAAATGAGAGATTTCTTCTTTCTTGCTACTTCGAAGAGGAATTCTGTGTGCTGTAAAGAAATGAAGATNAACTTCGATGAGTGTTCTTGGGGAGAAATTAGAGATAAGTTATTTACTTGTTGTAGTTTGTATGACTTTGATTTTATATATGAATTCCGAGTTTTGTTGTGTTTTTCCCATGAGAACTGAGTAATTTTCTCTGTCTTTCTCCTTTTCTCGAGATTTATGAAATAGTGATTTGAANAATTCCGAGTTTTGTTGTGTTTTTCCCATGAGATCTGAGTAGTTTTCTCTATCTTTCTCCTTTNCACGTATATATCACATTAAAAACATAATTATATATTGAAATATTTATCAACTCATGCAATTACTGCCTATTTGTAAATATAAAATTGAAGAGAATTGAAATGACTACGTTCATGAAACTACATGTTTAGAATCAAATTTTAAAAAACATAATAAAATAAAAAAGAAAACTTTTTGTTTATTTGTTTTTTATGTGTTTTATTAGTTTTGTTTTTAAATGAGAGTAGCGTACTTTTAAAACACTGGAAAACATGAAAAACTTATTTTTTTTCATCGTTTCAAAGTTTGTGAAAGAAACCCTTTAGGGTTTTAGCATTTCGAAGAAGGCTCCATTATCCCTAGAGTTTTTTTTTTCTATATTTTGTGAAAAACTTCTCTTCCTCATGTTTGACCATTTTTTCTAGTGAATTTCTCTGGTGCTTAGGTAGTTTGTTGTTCTTCTTCTTCTGGATAGATACTACCATCTTTTCCCTCTTCCCTCTTCATCTATGTGTTTTGTTCTTCGACCCTGGCCTTCCCTTAGTTGGAAAGGTTTAATCTTTTCTAATCACTATGATTTTTTATTTTATCCCATATATAGAAGAGAAAGTTGTTTATATGAATTAAGAAATCTAGGAAGGCTCCAAAAAAATGAAATCTTACCTTGGTGGGTATGCATTGGGTAAGAGACCCTTTTACGAAAATGAGATTTGTGTCACACCTTGAGATTCATGCCGGATGATGAAAAATTGTTAATGTAGCATCGCTATATATATGAAATACATCATATAAAATTTAATTGCTTTCGATGAGTTTTTATGCATTGGGCTCTGCCACAGCGGTTGAGGTTTTAAAAATATGTCTAGTTCAACTTTCTTAATCATGAATGAGTTGTTTGACTGATTCAATCCAAAGTCAAAATTATTTCAATATAAAATCAACATTAAAATGGTTAGGCCAATGATATTTTTGGTTTGAAAAGAAAGTATAGGGTNATTGGGGAGGGCTATCTTGCAAATATAAAAGTAGTCAAACAAAATATTTATGCTTAATTTGTAATCCAAATTTTGTCCTTAAAAGAAAAAACGAAAGCTTATACTTAAATAATAATAATTTTATGATTTATAGACCACCAACAAATTTTGATCATCCGACATGAATTTTAAGGTATGACACAAATCTCGAGACGATATTTTAAGCATGGAATGTTCAAATCTTGATAAAAAATCATGCAGAGCTATGGTTTCAACAAACTTATAGTCAAACTGATTTGTTTGATGAGGCGGACCTAATGATATGAAAACTATCCCAATCTGAATCAAATCAAGCTCAAATCAAGTTATTGAACCACACTTAAATTATTTCCGGACACATTTGAAAGATCAAAGGGTTGTCGAATATGACAAGCTTATACTCGAATCGAGCGGCTCGACAAGATGAATTAAACGAGCCAGAGATCACTCAATTTTGACATCATTAAGGCACTCAAATGTCCAGTAAACGTCGTATGATTAAGGGAAGCTTTCTGAATCGTCCGATCAAAATGATTCATATTNGAAAAAAAAAAAAAACATGTGTCGCTTATCGTAACACTTTATTTGGCAAAGTTTGGGTCACGGGTTCGATCTCACCCATATGCAGAATGAAATTCTTAGAAATATGAATTTGTTCAGAAGGCTCGTCTAATCGCCCCGTTCAATTGCCATGTCTAGTTAAGAAAGCAACGTAAATGTAAATTGAAATTTATACGAGTAATAAATGGCCTCTCTTTTATTTTTATTGTTGGAGCTTTTTTGTTACTTAATAGCCTGCCCATTTGGGTTGGTGGATGCTACTCTCTCTTAAATTATTATAAATATTTATTTATTTATTTTATTTTAGGAGGGTCCAAAAATAATGTTTACTGATAATTGGTTTGACGACATCTTGATATAAATTATAACAATTCAACGGCTCCATCATGCCGTCCATTCTAAGAAGAATCATTAAACCCTCGTTAATTTTTTGGGGGCATTTACATAGTTCTTATGAATTTATATATCTTAAATTCAAATTCATTCCCAGCATTTACATTTATACCACACAATTCTTATGTATTTACATATCCGACACCTAAACCTTAATATTTATATTCATAGCACTCAAAGCTTTAACATCTCATAAACATATTATAAATATAGATATCGAATTTTATATGTTAGATATGTAAATACATACAAATTATGTGGTACATTCATAATTTCTCAAAAATTAATAGTCAATTTCTAGTTCAACTTAGGGTGCGTTTGGGGCAGTTTGTGTGTTTCAGGATAAGCTGTTTATCCTGAAACACAACTCGTGGGCGGGCCACAGGGTTTGGCCTGCAGCCTGTAAAAACCCACGTGCAGTTTCAGATCAGCTGACGAAACGCGCGAACCAAACGGTACGGCGACGTTTTGAAAAACACCGCCCCGCACTTATAAGCTGCCCCAAACAGACCCTTAATATGATATCATCGAATAAGATATGATTTTGGTCGTTGATTATTTGAACGATCCATCGAGGAGGATCGTTGTTTGACAAGGGCTGTGGAGGTCAAAAAACTAAAATAAATTATTTAGCAGGCCATAGTGAATAAAAAATTTCAAACCGAAGCAAGTATACAGTCTACAAAGAAGGCACTTGGAGCCTCT
>JXCR01148596.1:137252-155206 GCA_002079205.1 Phalaenopsis hybrid cultivar | reverse complement strand
GGGGGGGGGGGGGGGGGGGGGGGGGGGGGGGGGGGGGGGGGGGGGGGGGGGGGGGGGGGGGGGGGGGGGGGGGGGGGGGGGGGGGGGGGGGGGGGGGGGGGGGGGGGGGGGGGGGGGGGGGGGGCTGAAGTCTGAAGAAAGAATCTGAGACCTTGAGGATACGTTGTAGTTCAGCATCACCACCGACCTCCGTCATTGACCATCTCCAACCTCCGTCGTCGTCCACCGCTAATCGCAGTCGACCATTGTCGATCACTGAAGACCATCATCGATCGTCGTCGACCTCCACCAACCATCATCGATCACCACCAACCAGGCGATGTCAGTCAACGCCGTAATCTGAAAAACATAGTTACAATTTTTCGTCTGTGAGAAAAAAGATTTTTATAATCATCAATCAATTGTGGATTTTCGCAACTGAGTCAGACCCCGTGAATTTTTCCTTTACGGGTTTTCCATGTAAAAACTATTGGAGCAGTCACAATTTTTTTCTTTTTCATCTGAGTGTGTGTATAATTCTCGTACAATGCTAAGACGATGATCCGTTACTCTAAAGACGCAATTTTTCTGGCACACATCAATGATTTTGAATTTCTGGTTTAAATTATCATGATTTTTATATATGAACATCGTATAATAAACAATGAAAAAATATTTGGTTTCTTAAAATTACTACTAGTCAATGCTATCATTTATTTCAAAGGCTATCCCGTCGGCTGGATTTGGGTCCTTAACTCTAGTGTTTTTTGTGAAGTAAATTTGATATAAATCAAAATATAATATCTTATTTATGCATAAAAATATATATTTCTATTTTTAAAAATAAAAATGATGGTATTTTTGATGTGATATGAAAATCTTGGGTGATATTTAGGGGTGTAAACGAACCGAACACAAACGAACAAAGCACGCGTTTATGTTCGGTTCGTTTGAAATTACGTGTGTTTGAAATAAGATCGTGTTTGAAATTGTTCGTAAAGTTACTATTCGTGTTTGGTTTGATTTTTTTGAAATATATTTGAAGTGTTTGAAATATTCAAATTGTTCGAATTTTTTGAATTATTCGAAATCTTACAAATTTGTTTATTTTGTTCGAATTGTTCAAAATCTTTCAAAAGCTAAAAACTTATATGAAATTAATGCTTGAATCTGTAAGAATCACAACACATGCAAAATAGCCGAAACACAGCTCACAATAAAATCATAATATCATATCTCATCAATAAAAATTCAGATCTAGAGACAATATGCGAGATTTCACTCCCAAAAAATATGTTTCACTCAAATAAACTAAATAAATCTAAATGAAATATAAGAAAATTTAAGCTAAGAGACGAACCTGAAGATAAATACGAAATTATAAAATTTAATCTAACCTAAGAGGCGAACTTGATGATCAGGTTATAATTTATAGGATTTAATTTTTTTAAAATATGATAAATTTTTAGAGTATAGTTATTTTTAAAATATGATAATTTTTTTTATATAATTATTTTAAATTATTTTATATTTCGAACAATAACGATTCAAACACGATCGAACAAGTGAATGTTTGTGTTTGGTTCATTTATAAACTAAACAAAAAAAAATTATTTGTCTTTGTTTTGTTTTGTTTGCTTATCGAACGAATCGAACAAAAACTCCTTGACAAGCCGAACACGAACTATTCGAGAACAACGTGATTTTTTGACGGTCCAAGTGATATTAATGTTAACAAGTAAAGTTTAGGTATTAGATATGTAAAATAAAAAGGAATTGATGGTATGTATGTAAATTCTCTTATTTTATAATGTATAATATAATTATAAATTTTATAAATAGATTTTTTTTTACTTATAATGATCATATTAAATTGCTTTATTGCTCAGATAAAAAATAATTTCAATTTAAATATAATTTAAATGTAATTAATTGTAATTGATAAATTAAATAAAATTATATAAAATATATAATTTTATAAATATATTATCTAAAGTATTATTATTAATTATAAAATTTTTTATACATTTAGATTTTTGTGTATGTAATTAAATTCATAGATAGGAGATTACTTTTTTTATTATATAGTAATAAATGATGCACCATATATACCATCAACACTTACAAAAATGTTTATTTCGAGATTCTTTCATATAGAGACTATCTAATTTAATTATTTTCATAGAAACCATCCCAATTCTGCGAAGACTCACATCATATGTCTGCAAGTAGCAAAAAATATTACATCAGCACTCCGCACGTAGAGTTACGTGCGGAGTCCAATAAAATTATGCCTTGGAGGTGATCGACCCGGTAACAAGGGAATATTCCCCTCGTGTTATTCAGATATTACCATATAATTGCTACTTGCAGGAGCTACTATATGGTTGATATGTACATAAAAAGTTTAGAGTAGGTAGTGCAATAATCAATTTTCAGATGTTAAATTTTTTTAAAAATGCTATATTATGAGTTGTTGAAAATTTCATATCAATGTCATATCAATCATTTGGTAAAATCATTGATATTAGATACATATTCAAATGTTTATATGGCAATAAAGAATTATAATAGTTCTAAATTACCCTAAAAGTCTTAAGAACAAACCCACACAAACCCTCAATGTTACTCTAAGGAGCAACGAGAGTTTGCTAATTGAAATGACATAAATGTAGAACAATATCGATGCTTGCCACTGTCAATATGATTGATACATACACATTATCAAAATCAATTTTAAAGTCCAAAAAAATTGTTACATATCATCACTAATTAGGTTAATGCATGTTGTTAACATCAACATCAACATCAACTCTTACATGATTATTCTATACTATTGCAATAACATCGACTCCCATCATCACCAATGAAATCATTGGATGGCACTAAAGTTGATGCTCAACATCTCCAAGAAAAAAACAAAAGTTGATGTTTTCATTGCTAATATATCCAATGCACATAATTGACAACAACAAAATACAAAAAAGATTTGTCTACGTCCTTGTGAATAATATAAAGGCCCGTTATTGCCAATAAGGTCTATATACGTCGTCGAACACCAATGATAAAGCCAATAAGGCTGTCACAAGTCATCACAACAGCATCAATACTTGCCATTGTCAACAAACTTAATGCACATGATTGACACCATTGTTAACATGAATAACACCAACATAACTATCACCAATGAAGTTGATATTTGTCTTTTACACTAAATCAATGCTAATAATATTGTAACCTGCCATCTCTAACTATCTAGGTAAGCTCATCTCCAGAACAAAGATAAATAAAGAAGACACACAATACACAGGCCACTGACATTTCATCATCGATATTAATGGCTTTATTAATGAATCTTAAAAAAGATTCTACACTTATTCCATTAAAGAATCTTTTAGCTACTTAGAGTTGGAAATGTTCTAGTTACTATGTTGATGCATGCTAGAAGATTCACGGCGGTAGAGTATTAGATTATCATATTAGTGTTGCACTATAATTCAACACATACTCAGATAACATAAAACAGCCAGTAGTGACACTAAAAGTTTATACGTGAAAAATTCGTAAAGGGAAAAAACAACTACCGACCCCCACTTAGCGGCTCTATTTATAGAGTTCTTGGTGTAATTAATACAAGAATATGAATTATTTTGATCGGATGACTCAATAAGTTTTCCTCGATCTAACAATATTTGATGAACATTTAAATGTCTTAATGATATCGAAATTGAGTGATGCTCGACTTGTTGGATTCTTTTTGTTAAGACACTCGATTTGACTATAGACTCGTTAGAATCGACATTCATTTGATATTCAAAATGTGTCTAGAAAACTTCTAAAAGTGATTTAATGACTTGATCTATGCTGGATTTGCTTCGGATTGGACTGATTTTAGTAACATTGGATTCTTCTTGTCAAGCTGGTTAGTTTGACTTTAATTTTATCGAAATTGGAGTTCTGGATGACTTTTTATTGATGTTTGAATATTTTTTACTTAAAAAGTAGCAGCAAAATTCGTGTCATATCTCAAGATTCATACGAAATGATGAAATTTTATTGTTGGCAAGTGAAGCCTCGTCATATTTCAAGGAAAATAAAACTATTGAAGGCATATGTCGAAGGAAGACAATAACTTGCATTTGCGGCCTCTTATATCCACCACATGGAAATCAATCAGAAAGCGAGGAGAACGTGTCCTAAATTTTGACTGAGCTTAAAAGAATACAATATAATAGAGAAATGATTAGTTGGTGGTTGCAACTTAAGGTTTTTATTTTTAATTTTTAATAAGTTGTACAATGGACCTCTTCACTAAAAAAGGTTCCAAATAAAATATAAAAAAAATATATAAAAAATATTTAAAAATTGTTTATGACCAATTTGTGTTTTGATATAAAAAATTACCTTTAATTTATTAACTAAATATTTTGTTTATTTATATAAGTTGAATCATTCGGCAATATCAATATTGACAATATGACTTCCTGATGCAGTAAATTAGGTGGGTGAGAGGGAATGACAAAACTAGAATTTAACATATTACAACAATTTAACATATTTGTGTGGGACGGATGTAATGCAAGTCGGACGCAAATCCAATGATTTTAGAGGTTAGCGTCGGATTTACGTTTGATTTTTGTCTGATTTTTTCAATTGTTAAATCAGGGGTCGGTAATTTTATTTTCGTCTAATTTACATCAAAATATTCGACGGAAATAATTTGTATCTATTGTTGCGTTGTATTATACGTAACACGCATCGAAATCTGCATCTGAAGATAGTCGAAGACGAAACTTAGTGTTGAATTGTCGTTGCATTTGCAACAGAAAATATCATAAAACAACGAGAAAAATATTGTAGATGTAAAGTTGAATTTTCGGTCTGAAAGCGGATGTAAATTCAATGCAAAACTGTAACATAGAAAAAAAATTAAAATATCAAATTACATTTTCACAACCTTAAAAAATACACATTACACATCACATACCGCATTAAGCATAATCATATTACATATCAAATCTCTAAACAAATCATTAATAAAAAAGAAGATACTGTCAAAAATCGTTCTAAATAAGAATAGTAAGATTAATCCCAAAAAATTTCATAACAAAAGTTTAACATAATGCTTATAAATAAAAGAAAACATAAAAAAACTACTCAAACTATGTAGTGGTAGACTAACTACCACTACTGCTAACTTCAGTTTGGGTCTGAGTGGCCAAGTGTCTCTCCCAGAGCTGCTTGAACTCCTCATGCATAATGAAAGCCAACATTTAATTGACACTATCAGCAACTATAGTCAAAATAAACTTTTAATGTAAGGTTTTTAACTTACAACAACCCACTGAGAATGTTCCGAGACTCACTGCATAGTCCCTAGACACCGATGAGTTCTAGCATGCAACTCTGAAACAGAGAGAGAACAGCTTAACTCCTTGGCCTGTGTAGCGTACAAAAATGGTTAACGCTAAAAAATTAATTAAAAAATTGAATTAATGTTTAAATATCTAAAATGCCTTCTGTAGAGTGCTTTGTATGGGAGACTGATCCGCTAACATAGAGCGCAACTCCCCTTGACCCTCCATCACCCGGTTTGCCGATTTCATTTGCCTCCTCCTCTCACAATTTGGAGAGACCCAAGATGTGGTCAACTGACCCCAGAGCCTCTCACCAATCCAGGCAGACCGCTCATCCCCTAATGGACTATCGTGAATATGTTGTCAAGACGATGTCTGCCCTAAGTCTCTAAGAATTGACAATTCTGGCAGTGATGCTTTGGGAGCCAAGTGAAGGACCTCTGCAATGTAAAAAATAATCCATGTGTTAGAATAAAAAATTTGATCAAATTTATCTGATTCAAATTACATGACCGTACCTTAGGCTCTCTGAATCACATGCCTCAAGTGGCTACAGGTATTTGCTTCCATGAAAGATATGTCTCATTGTACTTGCTCCTGATATTCTTTGTGATGCTGGTGACGAGCAGCTTGTAGGGTATGAATCTTCTTAAGAAACATATTAGTTTCCTAAAGCATATATCATCAAAAATAAACATGATACACTGTTTAAAATAAAAACATATGTCTTTCTCCCTTCATAGTAGGAACTCTTATGGAATGTTTAACCACTTTATCTCAAATATTCACTATTTAGTCACACCACGATTAGGCTCATAGGCAAGATTTAATAATCTTTGATATTTTGTTTACTATCTTTTGAACCTATAACAAATAGAGATGTTTCATTAGTGTAACTTTAAATGCAACGATCATGTTACACGCATGATTAGAAGTGTTCATTGTGTGTACATATAATTTGAACCATGTCAGGAATCCTGCTTTAAACTTCCTGCTTATCAAATACTCATCCTCCATGTTTAAGTTGTCAATAAATAATCTACTCACAATATTATACTTTGTATTTTTGAATTAGTCAGTATATAATTAACATTCTTAATCATAAATGACAATATACATTGAGTTTGGGGACCGTGAATCTTACCGTATAAATGATTGTACTTTGTCACCGTTCATCAGGATGTACAATGCAATTGCCTTAATCTCTTTATTGCTTAGATATCGTGCGTCATGTCTCCTTGATGACTCACCTAATATTTGATATACATATAATTTTGTCCATTAAGGCATGTCACCTACAATATAAACTCATTGATGATTTTTCTAAAAATAATATGAGCAAAAAGTTTTCGTCTCCTGCAACATATATGTCTCACAAATCAATCCCTCAGGATGTGTCTTATTCTTAAAAGATTATTTATTTATTTATTTATTTATTTAAAAAGATGCAACACATAAATTTTACATTGAATATGGTGGTCATTTAGTATGAAATAAAATGCTATTTGCAATGTTTGCATCAGGAAGGCATACCTCTTGAAGGGATACATCCATCTGTACTGCATCGGCCCCCCGAGTATAGCCTCATAACATAGATGCAAAGTCGAAGCTTCATAGATTCGAAGAAAATAGAAGGAAATATATACTCAAGCTTACATAAGAAAAGAGGAACACTCGAATCAAGATGTCTTAATGATTCAACATTCAGTATCTCCACACACAACTCTCTAAAAAACAAACTGACTTCTATCAAGGTATTGAGAGTCGGCTTTGAAGGTGCATGAAATCCAATGAGTAATAAGCACTGCAAACATATATGACAGTTGTGACTTTTCATGTCAATTACCTAACCCCTTCCCAAGAAAATAGCGGCTTAATTTTAAAACACAGCCACTAGGAAACTTCAGAGAATTAAACCACTCAAAAATTGTCCTATGTTAATCTGGTATAAAAAAGTATGCAGCTTTAGGCTTTATTAATTTACCTCCATTTGTCTCGTAAAGCTCTAAGGTCCTCCTTTTGCAACACTCTTTCAGGTCCATTCTAGCTTCCACATTATATTTTGTCTTAAACTTGATATACATCATAGTGTTGAAGTTGTTATCATAAAAATTCTTCTCAATGTACATAACATCGATATTATGTCTAATAAGATTAGTATTCCAGTACAAATGATCACAGAATATACCGTGCTTCATCTACTTATGCTTGACATTGAAAGCAGGAAGACAAGTTGAAGCTAGCTCAGGTCTGTCGGTGATCTTCGACACTTTACTGATCATTTTCAATATTCTAGCCCAGTAATCTTGGGGGATGGACTTTATCTCTCAACCTTATTTTTGAAGAATGCATTTTTATTCCTTCAAAACTGGTGATTATGGTTTAGAAATATTTGGTGGCAGTTGAACCAGTTATTTTTCCTACCATGTTCCAAAGTAAATATGACTTTGACATATTCATGCAATAAGGAAAAATAAATTTTTTTAGCGATGCTCCAACCAGCTAGAATCCTATAGGCCAGGAAATCACTAATATCCGCTCTCAATTTTTCACATAAGAGCCACTTAGAATCAAAATATCTACTTTGTAATGATTTCATATGTAATCACACTCGACTCCCATATCATTTGAAGCTCTTCAATCAAAGGTTGTAAGTAGAAATCATGTTTTCTCCTCAGTCTATATGGACCTAATATGATCAATGTCATAAATAAGAATGACACGGTCATGCAAATATCTTGGGGTAACTTATATGGCATAATGATCACTAACCAGCATGAGCATGGGGTTGCAGTGTGACTATACGGGGTGAAGCGATCCGCAAAATCTGGGTAAGTAAAATCAAAATGTCTCCAGATCTCACTATGTGACGAATGACTCATTGAGTTAATACCAATAGATCCAGTACTGTGCCAAGTCATGTGCGGGGTTGTACGCATGGAAGTGAGCAACCTCTGAAGCAAGGGTTTGAGCGAAAAATAAAATAGATGCTTGTATGGATTATTTTTAGATTTTTATTCTTTCTCCTCCATTATTTGAGTCTATCCGCACTATAAAATTGGTAAGTCATCTCAACTGCATCAGTCTTGTAATATCTCATGCACTCATTAACACAACAATCGATCTTCTCACATCGTAATCCTAATTTTGAAACCAACTATTTTGTTATGTGCAGGTCATACGACACTAAATTCCATGTTAGTCTCTTTCAATAAAGTTGCAACCTGATTGAATGCTTCTTTGGGCATGTTAAAATCGAATTTGATGATCAACATTCTTAGCGCCGCTGATAACTCTGTATGTGTGGTGCAACCATCCCATAAAGCTTGTTGTGAAGCATCCAGTAAACTATGGAACCGTTGCAATTTGTTATTTGGTGATTCAACTTTGTGTTGAATGCTTCCAACAAATTGAGCTCTTTGAGCATCATTAACCATTTTTTCATGATTGTTAAGATCAAATTCCTCTGCATGGGGGACATGACTTATCAAGGCACCTCTTTGATTCAACTGAACTTCAGATTCTTACTTATCATGTGCAGTCCAATACCAATAATTAGGTTTAAATCCCTTGCGGTAAAGATCTAACTTAACTTCTTCGGGTGGCAAAAGTGCTTGATTTTTGTGCTTCGCATAAGGAAACTAAAACTTACCCTCAGAACGATAGATAAACAGTTATGATGTCACCTGCACAAATTTTTCAACGTCATTCAAGAACTCATTTGTGAATCCTTTTCATTCTGGATATAATCTGATATACATCACAACTCTTAAATTACGGATATCCATCAGTAGCATAGAAATAGTTTTACGCGTCAGTACAACTATTACACAAAATAAAAATTAGTCAATGTGGATAATTATGCTTAGTAGTTTGTGGGAGCTAAATCTAATTGAATAAAATAATATATGGTTAGTATTTAAAGGGTTAAAGTGATGGAGCATTTTTAACCATTGTTTCCATGCCAATGTAATGGTTATAAACTAAATATAAACTCACTTTAGTCATTTTAGGATTATGGAGATTTCTCTGAAGAGAGATCTCATAACCAAAAGAATTAAAGTGAAAAATGAGTTTCAAGAGATTAAAGATAAGGGACAAGCAGAGCTTGGAATCAATTAAAGGAAATGATGACAAAAATATGGTGACCTTCTTACCCTACGATATTTCTATAACACTAGCCTGTCATAGAAATGTGTCTTCAACTTAGGGGCTTTAAATAAATAAAAGGATAAAGAAGATCTCACCATCATGGGGTTGAAAACAGCTTCGATCTCACTAAGTCCTCTATGCATGAACAAGAAAATTTATGAGCTGGTAATTACTCCTTTTTAAGATTTTCTCCAAGATTTAAGTAGAAATCTACTTCAACTTTGAAGAGAAACAGATGGAGAGAAAGTTCATTCTCATTATCTTTATAAGGTGGTTAAGTGGCCCTCACTAAGCTAAAATAACATAACGAAGAAGAGAAGAAGACGGACGAGCTCTCTTCCTAATTTTTTCACGATAGGCTCTCCAAGCTGCTCTAAAAGTTATCCTCATATTATGTCAAATACACCCCTCAACCTTAACTATATATAAGCAAACGATGCTGTGCCTAGCACCATGATGCATTGTAGGGTATCGCAAGCACCAAGCTATGTGTAGCTTTGTTGTTTCAAATCCTTTGAATGGATGAAGCTTTCAAGGGATGTTTGAAAAATCATTTGAGCTTGGAATATGGTCTAAAAAAATTTAAAAACGTAGTCCATAATATTCCATAATAATTTATATAAAGCCCAATGCTAAAACATGGACCCTAAATAACCTTCAATTTTTTACATGCATACCAAATTATATATATATATATATATATATATGCATTTCATAAATATCACTAAATTCTTATGTATATACACACTTAACACCTAAACTTCAATTTTTACATACATACCACTGAACTCTTATGTTTTAAATATATGCCATATTACCAATGCATTTCATATACCAAACACCTAAACATCAATTTTTACATGCACATCACATATGAATGGAAATAATGGCGTGAATAGACTTACCTTCTTCGATGCTTTCTGATAAGAGCTAAGCTAAAGGATGAGGGGAGTTTCGGTGGTCCTTGTAAGCACGATCTCGTCATTCCCTCCCCAACTAGCTCTAATGGTGATTTATCGTGAAGGTTTGTTCGGGAAGGCAATGGTTTTGAGCAAAACCGTAAGGGAGAGGGAAATCAGCGAAAGAGCTTCAAAAGGTTTCAGGAAGAAGCGGATACCAAGAGACAAAGCGTGAAGAAATGAAATTTAGGTGGGTGGGATGACTATTTTAGGCTACTTACATTGGATTTCCAGTTCGATGCTAACAAGTAAAATTTTTACGTCGTTTTATTCAATGCAACATCCATTGTTATTCCTATTGAAGTTCCTTCGTTTTCAAAGTACTTTTTTCCGCTGAACATTCACACGCAAATCAGACTCAAAATCTGTTGCAAAGATCAAAACTTATTATCCATTACTTAGACAACCGTAAATCCGACACTAATATTTGCATCCGAAAATTCCGACGCAAATATCGGACGATAATAACATCTTCTGATGGAGTGAAATCAATTAAAATAAAATAAATTTTAAAATTTATATTTTAAGATAAATAAATAAATAAAATGAAATAATAAATAACTAAAAATAACTCATAAAATAAAAATATATATGATATTGTTAACCTACTCATTAAGAATATGCATTTTAAAATGTATTAAGTGCGTTTTCATTACATTGAAGTTATCAATAATTGGTTTCACATAAATGCCCATCGTAATATCAGCTATAATATATATTATATATATATATTATCAATGAACCAGGAAGAAAATAATATTTCATTTAATTTTAAAACGTTGTATTAACAATCTTCATAACCAAAATGCATATTTAGTTATTTTTGAGTTTGATAGTGTCAAGATAAATCTAATCTAATGATCAATGAGGAGATATATAATTAATTTCTTATTTTAACTAATATTTGACAAAAATAAAAAAAAAATTGAGAGATTAAATTTTTTCTTACAATGATGAACATCAATTGAATGATAGATATCTATCACGAATATGTTGAAGCTACCCAAAATCTTATCCATCAAGATATTGTTCACTTCAGCCTAAAGACTAGCACATTGTTTTGTCCCATTGGCGTAACTTCCTAGGACTAGAAAGTGACATCAATGGAACAAAATCGTGAGGCCACTATGCTGAAGTGGACAATATCTTGATGGATAAGACTCTAGGTTGTTAAAAATGATATTGGAGCATTGCACTAGGTTGAACATGAGAACTAAGTGTCTTGCAGAACAAAGTTCTACACCATGAAAGCTACCTCTTGAATGTTGGATATGCTAAAGTGTTGCATCATGGGAGCCATATCATAAATCTTCGAGGGTCACCTCTAGAATTTTTTCCACCCAGTGGATGATTTTGGGTTTAGAGCAATGACGTGAACGTCGATTACTTAAGTGAGGAAGATTGTGAAAACTCTTAAGTAAAATAATGTTGAACTCTTAAATATTAAAGCACATCTTGGTGTGACAGTGGATTTTGGTAGAAACTCCAAAGTTAATTGTGCTCATATGAGAGCACTCTAGAAATGAGTGACCTCATGAGAAGTTACACTAATGGGGCAAAATTGTAAGGGTGTTAGACCAAAGTGGACAATATCTCGAAGGTTGAGAATTTAGGTTGTTGCATGTATAAAAAAAAATTAATGGATTTTTCAAACATTTTATTTATCTCTTAGAATTTCTTATTTGAAGTCGTTGCTAAAAAATCAATTCTATAATGATATTTTATTATAAAATCTGTTTTTTTTTCTTACAAGAACCTTCTTGATCNAATATTACATTTAATTTTAAAACGTTGTATTAACAATCTTCATAACCAAAATGCATATTTAGTTATTTTTGAATTTGATTGTGTCAAGGTAAATCTAAGCATATGATCAATAAGGGGATATATAATTAATTTCTTATTTTAACTAATATTTGACAAAAATAAAAAAAAATATTGAGAGATTAAAATTTTTCATGCCATGATGAACTTCAATTTATAAATTCTCTAATTGAACTTTTAAGGGGTGAAGTAACCATTATAAAATTTATTAACAATTTAACAAATATCATCAACTTTGAATGATAGATATCTATTACGAATATGTTGAAACTACCCAAAATCTTATCCATCAAGATATTGTTCGCTTCTGCCTAGTGGCCAACAGATTGTTTTGTCCCATTGGGGTAACTTCCTAGGACTAGAAAGTGACATCAATGGAACAAAATCGTGAGGCCACTATGCTGAAGTGGACAATATCTTGATGGATAAGACTCTAGGTTCTTAAAAATGATATTCGAGCATTGCACTAGGTTGAACATGAGAACTCAGTGTCTTGCAGGATAAAGTTCTACACCATGAAAGCTATCTCTTGAATGTTGGATATGCCGAAGTGTTGCATGATGGGAGCAATATCATAAATCTTCAAGGGTCACCTCTAGAATTTTTTCCACCCGGTGGATGATTTTGGGTTTAGAGCAATGACGTGAACGTCAGTTAGTTAAGTGAGGAAGATTGTGAAAACCCTCAAGTAAAATAATGTTGAACTCTTAAACATTAAAGCACATCTTGGTGTAACAGTGGATTTTGATAGAAACTCCAAAGTTAATTGTGCTCATATGAGATCACTCTTGAAATGAGTGACCTCATGAGAAGTTACACTAATGGGTCAAAATTGTAAGGATGTTAGACCAAAGTGGACAGTATCTCGAAGGTTGAGAGTTTAGGCCGTTGCATGTATAAAACAGAATTAAGAATCAATAATTCTATAGTAGATTTTTCACACATGTTATTTATCTCTTACAATTTTTTATCCAAAGTCGTAACAAAAAAATCAATTCCATAATCATATTTTATTATAAAATCTATTTTTTTCTTACAAGAACGTTCTTGATCTATAGAGAAAGGGATATTCATAGCTAGNTATATATATATATATAATTTCACAATCTAGAATAAAAAAAATACTGTGTGAAGAATTAACAAACTAAAATGACATCTTTTTTTTATGTTCTAAACTAATACTCTAATATGAAAAAAGATCATCTTTGATGAACAAAACTTAAAACTTATTTCATTAATCCTACATATTAATTGGACTATCACATTATTAATCTCGAATGATGTGAATGTCAAACTTGTGATAACAGAGAATATCATAATTTTCTTAGACTCGATGCACTTTTATCTTTAACATTTTATCAAAGAATCATTCTTTAACAAATCCATTTTTTTTATTTATTCTCATTTTAATTCATGTAAATCTTCAACAACTATAATACAATATTTTGTATTGTCAATTTTATCTCGTACAAATATCTAAATCTTAATTGAGAATAGAGATAAAATCTTTGACTCTCTCTCTCTCTCCCACTATTTGGTTTCACCACGAGAATTCATATTTTGAAAAAAATAAAAATGTGTCTAAAAGTTATCTATATTTTTAAATAATTTGATTTATTTCCAATAGCAATAAATAAATAAATAAATAAATAAATAAATAAATAGAAAGCACTATTGAAACCTATTTAAGTAAAATAGTACTAAACATGCCTTAATTTCACTTCATTAAATTGTATAGTAATATACAAGGAGCAATAAAATAAAAGAAATATTCTTTTTTGCAGAGCTTTCTTCATTTATGTTCGATTTGCTTCTCTTCTAAATGCAAGATAAAGAGAAGATTAAGGAATTTTGAGAATAAAATTTTCTTATAATTGATGTATAAAATATCTTTACGATATTGAGAATAAATTTGCAGTTGACTTTGAATCGCATTCCACATATAATTTGATAATTAAGAATGACTAAGATGACACAATGCTTGTAGGCCACGAACACTTCATCTTTATGGTTGGCTCCGCTAGTGAATCTTCAAGAAGGCATTGTGCTTGTTCATGTAAGAATTTTTAACCTATTTAGGGTTAGAAATGTTAGGGTTAAAAAATGAAATTAATGTGGTAAGTGGGGATTTGATGAGGGATTGAAAGGTCGGGTGGGGTTTTTGAAAACCTTACATGAGTTATATCCAATGACTGTCATCATGAAGATGCTCCAAGCCTAGAAATACCTTTAGGAGCCATCCATGAAAAGACTTCATAGCCTAATGCATTTCCTTATAGCAAAGGGCATATCTAGGTTTTTCAAAAACTAATAATGGAAATTCGAGTTGATGGGTCAAGTTTCGATCTAACATAAATTTATTTAGACCAAAATTTAGTATACCTGAATTTTCCATGACTATCATGCACTCTGACTCAACATGAATCATTTATTTTTTAAGATCAATACATCTCAATTAATACTAATATACATATTTAAATTTATTAGACCCGAATTTACCATACTTATCATGTAGATCAAAATAATTGGCTTAAACTTGAGTCAACGTGAGTCAATCACTCAACATAGTTCATTATATTTCAACTAACACAAATATACATATTTAACATAATAATACACATGTTTATACCAAAATGCATTATTAGCTTTTCATAAAACCAAATTCAAATAGCAACCAAGTCAATTTCAAGTTGATTTTGATACATTTGGATAAAACATAACTCGATACGAATAATAATCAAATATTTAATTTATAATAAACATGATTATAATTAAAATAGCAATCGAGCCAACGAGAGTAAATTAGTGTTTAGCTGTCATGTTTCATCATCTATTAACGGACTTGAGACTAGCCACAAACCCCACCTACCCTGACAATTCTCCTCATGTAGCCCACCAACCACACCAATACCTTCTAGTCCTAAATGACAACACTAAATAAAATACAATAAAATACCACACNATATATATATATATATATATATATATATATATAAATTCTTTCTAGGGTTATTTGAGGATTTTTAATAACAACTTAATTTATTTTCAATTTTTTAATTTGTGAGGTGAGGGAGCAGAGTTTGTGTGTGTAAGACGTACGCAGCGTTGCGTACGTTAGAGAGGTTATTCAGATGATATTAGGGGTTTATATCCATGTTATACCCCCTCGTAACTTCTCTAATATACCTGTAACCTACTTGTAACCTATAAATAAGTTCAGCGCATCTGTTTCATATATTTGTAGGTTACATGTAAGTTACAGATAGATTACAGGAAGGTTATATGAGATATAATGCAGATATAACCCCCCAATACCAGAGATATAACATATATATAACCCCTCAATAACCTCGTGACGTAATATAATGAGGTTATAGGAGGAGATCGTAATAATTATTTCTCCTCAATGGGGGAAGACCATGAAACTTTAAGACAACAAAGATAATCAAATAACTTCCCGAGCTGTGCTTGGAACTGTGAAGTTCTTTATAATTTGATGAGTTTTACTTTTCTTCAAATATATTTAAAATTATTTAATACGTGTATTTAGAAATGTATTATAATTATTAAACTTGATATTTGTATTTTAGCTCTTTATGTTAGGAGCTATTAAATATTTGCTCAAAATATTTGCTAATCATAGTACATAAATAGATAAAAAAAAAGATCGCAAATTTAGAGAAAGATTTGCATACATACCTCTCAATTTCCCCTTTTACATATCTTAACAACTAAACTTCAATTTTTATTCATACAAACCACCTTATGTGAAAAGTTGTACTTCAGTTGTTTGCGAGTTAAAATCGTCGTATTTTATTTTTGATGTGATATGAAAATTTTATGTGATATAAATATAAGAAATATAGTTTAGGTGTTAGATATGTAAATACTTGCGAATCGAGTTGTATGAATGTAAATGCCACAAAATGAAAATAAAACCAAGTTAGATAAATGGTTTAATGAAAATCATAATTCTCATCAAGTCACAAACATTGACATTAAATATATTAAGAGATAGTTTTAATAATTAAAATGATTTGATTCATGTTAAGTGTGCCCAACAAGCACTTGTGATATATAAAGAGAGAGAGAGAGAGAGAGAGAGAGAGAGAGAGAGAGAGAGAGAGATTGAAAGAGTGATTGTAGACAAGCAAAATTATTCATAATATGGACCCCTATTTATAGATCTAGGTCTCAATATTACAAAACTCATATTAGCCCCCCTAATAATTAATTTTTCAGGGGGTCTTTTGGTAATACATTAGACTAGGACCTATTCGATCGATAAAGATCATCAATCATCTGGTAGGTCTTGGTTCGATCGATTCATGGTCCGAAAAAATGCTCTCATCGATCTTTCTGAAAGCTGATGCTCGTCTTGAGGTGCTTCCTTTTGACAACTTTTGTTGATCGTTCGATAAGATATTTTCTTTGTTGTTGCTCATATGGAAACGATCGTCTATTGCTACATCTGATCAGTCGTGCTTCCTTCTCAGGTCGCCCATCTGCTTTGAGATTCATGTAGATACATTCTTATGTGTACAATATTGTGTGATTTAGGGTTTAAGATTGAGGATTTAAGTACACTTAATTTAACCCTAGTATTTATGTTGCTTTTATGATTCGTGAGCAATCTTCTTCTAATTTTATTTTGCGTATATAAACTTCCAAGTCCGTCAAATTGAAAATCAAATTCCTCTATAATGTTAGATTACTATTATTGGATTAAATTTCATTATATATGTATATATATATATATATTAAAAGAAAATCAATATTTGGCAGGGGCCCAAATATGGATTTCCCATGCACAATCCGGTCTTATGATGAGAGCTCGCGCAATGTGCCTATAATTTGACTCCCCACACATCGTGGTAGGGATCGAAGCCTACCAACTGGACAAGGAATGCGAGACACACACACACACACACACACGCAAATTATCAATTAAAAACAAAAAATATTATAAATATAATCAACCAATAATTCCACAAATAAAATTGATTTTTTTTAAAATCCCATATCTTTAATTTCCAGAAAGATTTACATACATACCACACAATTCAGACATATTTACGTATCTAACACCTAAACTTTCATATTTACTTATACACCACTCAAATCATATCAATATCACTAACTTTTTAAAACTAATTATACATTTCATGCATAAATTTTTAATACTAAAGTGTTATAAATATAAATATGAAAATTCACTGAACAAATAAATAAATAGCAAAAAAATAAAAGCCATCCCAAACAAGCCCTTAACATTGCATCTAATCGCAGTCCAAACCGCAAACTTCCAATACAGGGCCATCTGATTTGGACACAAATGGATTCAACCTGACCCACAAAAGAGAACAAACAGAAGCTAGAAGGATTGACCAAACCACAACAATGGTG
The DNA here is from genome assembly GCA_002079205.1 of Phalaenopsis hybrid cultivar. Classification (NCBI taxonomy): domain Eukaryota; kingdom Viridiplantae; phylum Streptophyta; class Magnoliopsida; order Asparagales; family Orchidaceae; genus Phalaenopsis; species Phalaenopsis hybrid cultivar. Next base: position 137,529 of record JXCR01148596.1, on the reverse strand, counting down.
GGAACTCTATTTCCCCTTCTCATCATTCCCTTGAGGCAAGGGTAGAGATGAATCATTACCCATGTTGCAAAAAACACCTTCCCAATTAGAAAACCCCAAGAAACATAACTCCCATTTATTGCATTTGAAATTCCAGAAACAAGCCCAATTATGTTGAGTGTTAGAAGTGTCATTGGAGGGATTAACAGAGTTGACCATTTTCTTCTCTTTTCTCTGTTCTCTCCTTTATTCGTTAGAAAGAGCTTCGCTTTGATGCCTACAATGACCTCGAAGATGC
>JXCR01148596.1:103571-115393 GCA_002079205.1 Phalaenopsis hybrid cultivar | reverse complement strand
TAACACTTTTCAAGCTATTTAGAACTAAGTCTATAAGTTAGAATCAACAATCAAACCTGCAGCTTCGTCAAGGATTGTCTCAAGTGAATGAACCTGCGCTGATATCTCCCTATTCTGATTCAAAGACTTCTTGTTCCCCTTATTTTTATGCCTTTTCGTACCTAAAAAGCAACATTTTGACTTGCAATTTCGTGTCTTTCTATCGTTTTTCTCCTTAACTGGAGCATCAATTCCATAAAAAGCTTGCCTTCTGAAAACACATCCAGTGCCTAGAAACATTGGTCCTTGGATCCCATCAAGAGCTCTCATGTTAATCTGCTCATGATTAGAAGTGCAACATAGAATTATCAACATTGATATGATACTACTTTATTTTTTTTGGTAAAAATGTAATTAAATAGTTTCATACGCTGAAGAAAACTACACGGTCAGAATATTTGTCGTTTTGATCAGTCCCATCAAATTTGTATGGAAACTGCACGAAGCAAACCTTTCTTCCTGAGGTGGGATCCATCATAAAGCACATGGCTTCTCTTAAAGCTTTACTGTTGTTGATATAGTGTCTACAATCCAGGTTCAAAATGAAAGGAGCATTTGATAATACTCCTGAAACTCGTATCTGGAATTGGATTTAATTAAATATATTTATAACGAATAACTCAAGTTGGTGCAAGTACTTCTTGCAGAAAACTTAAAGAGAGCAGGGGATGTGGAGAACATATCTCACCAGAGCATTCATGGCACCAGCCTTTCTATGGTGATTAAAACCTGGTCTTTTTTCACGAGATACATAAACTAAACGTGGTAGGTTATCTCCATTTGCGTCAAGCAAATCACCATGACCCAGAAATACCTGCTCAAGCACATGCACTATGCACTTTGAAGAAGTTTTGAATGACAAATCAAAATATGATATTAAAGTTATATCATGTAAAATATTTAATTTATTAGTAAACTTCCGAGAGAATGGCATTGAATTTAGTAAATATGGATTCTGTTTGATGTCAGTAAACTGTTGGACATTATTTAGCTTGGTTAGTATTTAGGTGTTATTCTTATAATATAATTATTCGTCNGTTGGACATTATTTAGCTTGGTTAGTATTTAGGTGTTATTCTTATAATATAATTATTCGTCTTTTTTAAAGTTTCACTCGATATAATCCGTTACTTATATGGCCTCCTTTTAACACCCATCCCCTTCTACATTTATAAGAAACATATAATAAAGAGTAATAATTAGTTGATTTACGAGTTATTTGTAATCCCTTCACTGAGGTCATGATAATATTTGGTTGAAGCTGCTCTTAGGTTTTTTTGAGGAGTTTTTGCCTTTGCTNCCCTTCACTGAGGTCACGATAATATTTGGTTGAAGCTGCTCTTAGGTTTTTTTGAGGAGTTTTTGCCTTTGCACTGTGGTAAGAAGCTCCTTTAATTCAACATGCTCTAGAGTGAATGTATGTTTTACAGCAGTGCTTCACTTACATATAATATAAATTTACAAAAAAAAGAAAAAGAAAAAAAATCATGGCACGAGTTGTCAAGAAGAGGACGACTGAATGTTGATTTCAATAAAAAAAAAATCATAAGAAAAAAATCATAATCAATGTCTGGTCAGCAGACAACCTCCTAGAATTATGGCAAGACTAGTCACATAAAGAAGAAATGAAGGAATCCCAAGAATATGAAGAATGATAGTGTAAATGTGGTATCTGAATAAGTACAAGATGCACCATTACTGACAGTTCATAGTTCTGTTGATGATTGAAGTGAAAAGGAGAGTGGATCCGGGACACTCATTTCTATTGTTGCAGAGACAGATTGTAAAAAACCACAGAGCTATGAGAAAATCTTACAAGATGAAAGTTTGAGCAAGTAGAAGCTGGTAAGACTTCCACCAAATAGGAAGACATTACACAATAAGTGGGTGTACAGGTGAAGACTGAGTATGATGACAGTGAAAGTTACAAGGTTAGACTTGTTGAAAAAGACTTTCAACCGAGGCTGGATATTGCCCATGCAGTGGGAGTTGTAAGCAGAGACAAGAGTAATTCAAGAAATAGCTTGGAGGTGCAAAGCTGTGTTGACCCTGTTAATATGTTGACTAATGATATTACTCTTGAGAAACTGAAGTTGTGCACAACTTCAATTAGTCTTCTGGAGTAAAGACATAGGCTATGAGTTGCAGATGTGGAGGATTCATGCTTGAAGAAAAAGGCGCCGCCGCCAGTGGAGGGTATCAGTTCGAGGAAGATGACATTACAGCATGTGTATCGGTCTCTAAGTGGAAGATTTGTTAAGCTGGAGCCCGATCTTGTCTTCCCGTTCCCACTCGATCGCGAAACTACCCCCGCCTCTGCCTGCTCCCGCGCTCGCGAAGAGAAGCTTCTCTTCGTTTGAGCGCGAATAGTCGTGACTCCCTGCTGTTTCGAGAAACGTCGCCTCTCTGCTTCCTGTTCGCGATAAAAGGCATCGCAGCGGCTCTCCTTTGATTTTCTAGGTCACGATTTTGTTTTCTTCGGGTTTCCTCGGGACAGAGGAAGAGAAGTGCAAGCAGTTCCTTGTGGTGAAAGAAAAAAGAAAAAGAAGAAGATTGTTCTCCCTTGGCTTCTTTTTGGTGGCTTGTGCCAGAAGAGAAATTAGTTCAATTCTCTTGTAAGTTTATCTTCTTCGGTGTATTTCGGTGTAGAGAGAGAAGAACAGAGAGAGATAAAGAGAGAGCAGTAGAGTGAGAGATTTTCTTGTAAGTCGAGACAATCGACTGGTGTAAATTTCTCAAGTAGTAAAATTCTCTGCAATTCTGTGGACGTAGGCCACNGTATGTTTTACAGCAGTGCTTCACTTACATATAATATAAATTTACAAAAAAAAGAAAAAGAAAAAAAATCATTGCACTTCGAAGAATTTTATTAACTTCATTATCTCAAAATTTATATCCAAACTAATCTTCAACCCAATAAAATGACACCTCAAAAATTCGGGAAAAGCATATCTTTATTGATTTGATCAACAGAAATATGAGATAAATAGTTGAGAATCTCTCCAAACATGTATCAACATAAATATCTCTATAGTTGTAAAAAGTGGTATTTTGTCCTTATTTAAAGTAGTAAAATCTTCTGCAACTCCGTAGACGTAGGCAATTTGTCGAACCACGTAAATTTGTGTGTTCCGCTATGTTACTGTTTTCTGGTATAAATTTTCTTGTTCTATTTTTTGAGTTCGTCAAATATCGTTCTCTTATTTTATTTATATATATACCACAACAACTGGTATATAGTGCAACAACTGGTATCAGAGTTTAATTTCAGATCTGAGGAAGAATGATGATTGCAGATGAAGTAAATGTTTCAGGAATCGAGAAATTTGATGACACAAATTTTGGTTATTGGAGGATGCAGATAGAAAAATACATCTATGAGAATAAACTTAATCTTCCGTTATTGTGGAAAATAACTGAAAAGATGGAATTTGTTGGATCGACAAGTTTTGGGGGTTATTCGATTGACCATATCGAGGTATGTTACACACAATGTTGTCAAGAAGAGGACGACTGCAGATCTCATGACAGCCTTACCAGGTATGTATGAAAAGTCATCGACGAATAACAAGGTATACTTAATGAAGAAGTTATTCAATTTGAATATAGCGAAAAGTGTTTCTGTTGCTTAACACCTGAATTATTTCAATACTATCACAAATCAATTTTCGTCTATTGAAATTGATTTTGAAGATGAGATACGTGCGCTGATATTGTTGACATCGTTGTCAAATAGTTGAGATGCTATGATGATGACGATTAACAATTATGCGGGTACATCTAAACTGAAATATGATGATATTCGTAATTTGATTTTGGCTGAGTAGGTGCACGGGAAAGATTTTGACGAGATCTCAGGTACGAGTTCGGCACTGAATGTTGATTTCAGAGGGAGATGACATGACATGAACTCAAATAGAGGGAGATCAAAATCAAAGTCTGGCCAGCAGACAACCTGCTAGAATTGTGGCAAGACTGGTCACATAAAGAAAAACTGCAGAAATCTCAAGAATATGAAGAATGATAGTGCAAATGTGATATCTGAATAAGTACAGGATGCACTATTACTGACAGTTCATAATTCTGTTGATGATTGAAGTGAAACGGAGAGTGGGTCCAGAACACCCATTTCTATTGTTCCATAGACATATTATAAAAAACTACAAAGCTATGAGAAAATCTTGCAAGATGAAAGTTTGAGCAAATAGAAGCTGACAAAACTTCCACCAAATAAGAAGACATTATACAATAAGTGAGTGTACAGGTGAAGACTGAGTGTGATGACAGTAAGAGTTACAAGACTAGACTTGTTGAAAAAGACTTTCAAGTGAGATCGGATATTATCCATGCAGTGGGAGTTGTAAGCAGAGACAAGAGTAATTCAAGAAATAGCTTGGAGGTGCAAAGCTGTGTTGACCATATTGATATGTTGACTAATGATATTACTTTTGAGAAATTGAAGTTGTGCACAGCTTCAATTAGTCTTCTGGAGTGAAGATATAGGCTATGAGTTGCAGAGGTGGAGGATTCATGTTTAAAGAAAAAGACTCCGCCGCCAGTGGAGGGTATCAGTTCGAGGAAGATGACATTGTAGCATGTGTATCAGTCTCTAAGTGGAAGATTTGTTAAGTTAGAGCCCGATCCTGCCATCCCGCTCCCGTTCGATCGCGAAACTGCCCCCGCCTCTGCCTGCTCCCGCGCTCGCGAAGCGAAGCTTCTCTTAGTCTGAGTGCGAATAGTTGCGACTCCCTGCTGTTTCGCGAAACGTCGCCTCTCTGTTTCCTGTTCGAGATAAAAGGCATCGCAGCAGCTCTCCTTTGGTTTTCTAAGTCACGATTTTGTGTTCTTCGGGTTTCCTCGGGATAGAGGAAGAGAAGTGCATGCAGTAGTTCCTTGCGGTGAAAGAAAAAAGAAAAAAAAGAAGATTGTTCTCCTTTGACTTTTTCTTGGTGGCTTGTGGCAGAAGAGAAATTAGTTCAATTTTCTTGTAAATTTATTTTCTTCGGTGTATCTCGGTGTAGAGAGAGAAGAATAGAGAGAGAAGAATAGAGAGCAATAGAGTAAGAGATTTTCTTGTAAGTCGAGACGATCGACTGGTGTAAATCCCTCAAGTAGTAAAATCCTCTGCAACTCCGTGGACGTAGACCACTTGCCGACCCACGTAAATCTGTATGTTCCGTTGTGTTACTAATTTCTGGTGTGAATTTTCTCGTTCTATTTTTTCGCTTCGTCAAAGATCGTTCTTCTATTTTATTTATATATATACTACAATAACTGGTATATAGCGCAACAAATGATGCACATAAGTTTGCATGTATATTTATAAGAAGGGTGATGCAATTATTAGAATTAGAGATCTTATTTTTAATTGATTTGTATTATAAAAAGATAAATACAATTATAAAAGATATCTATTTAGGGCATGCTAAATTAGAGGAAGAGCTTATCCTAAAGTAAAATTAAAGAACCTAGGAGCAACTTGAGCCAATATTCCTGTGAGCAAGATTAGATGGTCACAAAGAACGCATAAGCTAATTAATTATTATTATATTTCTCTTTATTACATGTATTTTACAAATATAGCGAACCTAGGTATATTAAACCCATGTAGGTAACAAATTCTATCAATTGAACGCTTGCTATAAATAAAGAGAAACAATTTCTTTATAAGAATTACACATGGACAATAATCATGCTATCCAATGGCAAGAAGGTTCTACAATATAAAAAATATATACAAAATGGGGAAAAATAAATGGAAACTAAAAATTATGAGACAAGGCTTGTTAAGGTGTTCCAACAAAAAAATTATGAACTTCTATATCAATATTTTCTCGTGCAATTAAATTAATGATTATTTATGAAATACTAAGCATTATAGCAATATAAGATCCATACTTCGAAAAAAACTGATGTCAGGATAGCTTTCTTCCATGGTTCCTTGGATGAATATGAGAAAATGATACAATTTGAAGGATTATTTGAACTTAAAGAAAGTTTTACAAGTGAGTTACAAAAATATCGATATTAACTAAAATAATTACCTCATCAATGGCATTAAAAATTTGATGAAATGATTGAACNTCCATGGTTCCTTGGATGAATATGAGAAAATGATACAATTTGAAGGATTTTTTGAACTTAAAGAAAGTTTTACATGTGAGTTACAAAAATATCGATATTAACTAAAATAATTACCTCATCAATGGCATTAACAATTTGATGAAATGATTGATTTCTGTATATGAAATGCTGATCATTGTTGCCATGTTAAAAGAGCCAAAAAGATTGCATAACTTTGTTATTATATGTGAATAATATGTCAAAAGACTAATATTCGAAGGGACTAACAATTTTATAAAATATAATTATCAAAGAAATTTAGCGNATTGAACTCTGTATATGAAATGCTGATCATTGTTGCCATGTTAAAAGAGCCAAAAAGATTGCATAACTTTGTCATCATATGTGAATAATATGTCAATAGACTAATATTCGAAGGATTAACAATTTTATAAAATATAATTATCAAAGAAATTTAGCATACAGGATCCAGGATAAGCTAAAGAAATTCTTCCCAGCTGACGCCTCCTCTGCTCCAGCACCCACCGCCGACTCCCTCATCCATCAGCGCTAGGTCTCCCTCACGTTCTAGCAAGCGGCAGATCACATCGTCTCCCTCATTCGCCAAGATCCCGCTTTTCTCCCTCTCATTTTTGACGCACAGCCGCTGATTCGCTTCCCCCTCGTTCCCCTCTCCCTGCTCTCGCTCTTCTCACGCCTCGTACGTCTCCGAAGCCCCGCACAATAATCCCCTCGCCGCTCCTCGGCTCGACCGCTGCCCAGCACACACCTCCGTTAACCCTTTTCCAACCCGAGAACTCCATAGCAGCCCTCCCCGTTCTTGCCGCTCCCTGCTCCTTCTCAGACGAAAACCCCATTCCTGTCAGCTATTTCCACGCTACGCACTTCTAACTCTCGCTGCCGCAAGCCTCATTCCCTCAGAAGCCTGCACAGACACATTCCGCCCGAACCTCGATCGCAATAAGCTCCCTCTTTCTCTTCACCATCCAGTTCGTGAAGCCCCCTCCCGCAGGCTCGTAGACTCGTCGTCAACCTCAGCCTCCAAACTCCCTAGACAAAAGTAACCCATCCTCTCCGATCCCATAAACCACCGATTGTCTCCCTCAGCAATCGCATTGTTTAACGGAAGTTAAAGATTGCGGCATTTACAAAAATACCACCCAATTTCATGAGAAATTATTGCATATGTCCGGTCCTGCTAAGGTCAGGATTATTTTTATTTTAAAAGAAAAAGAAAAAAAATTTTAGATGGGGTCTACTGAAATACATCAGGATCGTAGATCAGGTGATTTAAGATCCGGATCGGACACCACATGTAAGCTGCGTGCCGCGTCTGATCCGTATGGAATAATTTTTCCAATTTCATATGTATTTTCATATGCAGCACCAAAAGGTTTTTTTTTTCTGTTATATTTACATCATCAAAATATTACATATCACATCAAACATATCACATTTTTTTTAATTTAAAAAACAGTAAAGTACATTTTTTTCATGTAAGTTTACATGCTTGTACAGATCAAAATTTTGCTCTTAAATACTTTAGTGTTGTTGGCAATGGATTTAGAGCGGGACTTAACCTGAATTTGACCTAAATACTACCGAACGGTCTGTTGGGACAAAATAAAGCAGCCGATATCATAAATTTGGATTCCACACATTTCAGATGTAAAGCTTGAATTGACTAAATCATATAAATCAGTCAATTAACTTTGCAGATTAGGATAAAAAATGATGACAAGATTTAAATGATTTAATAAATCAGTTGTCAAATAAACTTTTGAATTTAACCCATTTAAGTTTTAGTAAATCCGAATTTATTAGATTTATTAGATTCTAATAACTTAAATCTCACCTCTTGCTATATAAAATCTTAAGTACATATGTATTGAGTGGGATGCAAGTAAATCTTCCTATTTAGTTTTACAATGAATTTAAGCATCTGTTGCTTTGTTGGCCATGCACAAATTAGCATTCTTGGCCCTCATTTAATGTATAGACTGTTTTTGATGCGATTGGAAAGAATTAGACGCTTAGTCTCTAAAAATGCCAAAAGTTTTACATTCAAATTATGGACGCCAAAATGCTTCCGTAGTCCAATGGAGAGGTGTCAGGTGATAAGTGGGCCCCACAATTTTTTTTAATTTTAAAGTAAGACATACTTGACACGTGGCGCCCCATCATTAGATTTCGGACACATTTTAACCACCGAAGTCCCGATGTAAATATTTCTCCTAAAAATGAAGATTTAAATGCGAGATACGTAGATGCATAAGAATTAGGTACTAGTTATGTGATTTTCTCTTGATAAAAATAAAATCACCTGAACCATTCCTGGATGATCCTGCGCATTATTTCCCGGCCAAGGAGCTCCATGCTGCATTGTCCAACCTTCTTCAGGAACTTTGTGAGACGCAGAAATCAACCCATTGATCCGAACCTTAAACTCCTCATATTCTCTCTGAATTTGCAACAACAAAGTCAAATTAATACATTTGTCCAAACACTAGAAGCCTTTTCTGTAGAATTGAACAACAACATGAAGCCTTAGAATCATTAAAACTTCAACAAAATGAAAATCACTTGGACTGTTACAAAAAAAAAACCTTCATTGCACGTCTCGCCCCAACAAAAGCCGGATCTATTTTGCCTTTCAGATAATCCATTTTCTGACTGAAATACCATTCTGGAGCACGAGGTTCAATGTTAAATTTCTTGCAGAATGGAACCCATTTTTTAGCGAACAGTGATGTTTCAGAGAGCGCCTCAAAAGTGAGCATGGCAGCTCCATCATCCGACACATAGCACGAAACTTTATCAGCCGGATAATCAACAGAAAGTATGGACAAAACTGCATTGGCAGCCATGAGAGGATCCTCCTTCTTAGGATCCACTGTGCAGATAAAAACATCTATATCTGCTAATTGAGACTCTTCCTTTCCTTCTTCATTCTCATACCTGCACGCCAGACATGTTAGCCTGTAATTTCGAAAGATCGAATGAATTAAGTTTATTTACCGCAAAGAAAGGCGATCGAGGAAAGTTTCTCGCTCGATCGGATGCCATTTTGGGAGCTGATCCAATATCCATGAAATTGCAAAGCAGAATTCACAAATGACTGATGTGAGCCATAATGCGTAGGCGTTTGTTACTGGATTTAGAAGTCTATAATGGAAGAAGAAGCAGATGGTGATGAGCCTAAGAATTATGACTAATCTATATGGGTTGATCTTCTTTGATGCTATTGGTAGTTTTCTTGAAAGCGGTTGTCTTGCTTCATCCATTCTGCAGAAACAATGAGGTAATTGTTAAAGATTGTTTTTTTTTTTTTTTTGATATATAGTTTGGATGACTTCACTTTTGGGATTTTGTGATCTTAGGAATTTGGACGTTATATGTTTTTCATATTTTGATGTTTGTATGGTACAAATTTTATTGGTCCTCTTAATTGGAAGCTTGGCTCATTACTCTGCTCACTCATCATTACCTTTTCCCGACCTCTCCATCATGGAAGAGCAAAATGAATGATCAATGCAGCTAAAAGTAGCTATATCAAAACTAGTTATGGTTTAAAACCTAAAACTTCATCAATTCAGAAAAAAATATACTTCAGAACATTTTTATGCGATGTCATGCAATAATTTGAAGAATTGGTGTTTTTTCTGTCCAATTAAGAACCAATGGATTGGAAACTCACATGAGTGCATCAGCTTCACATTCATCAAAATCCAAATTATTTCCNGGTCCTCTTAATTGGAAGCTTGGCTCATTACTCTGCTCACTCATCATTACCTTTTCCCAACCTCTCCATCATAGAAGAGAAAAATGAATGATAAATGCAGCTAAAAGTAGCTATTATCAAAACTAGTTATGGTTTAAAACCTAAAACTTTATCGATTCAGAAAAAAATATACTTAAGAACATTTTTATGCAATGTCATGCAATAATTTGAAGAATTGGTGTTTTTTTCTGTCCAATTAAGAACCAATGGATTGGAAACTCACATGAGTGCATCAGCTTCACATTCATCAAAATCCAAATTATTTCTTTGAGGAGCACAGTTACCTACTCCTTTTTTTTGCTGCATATTAAGCCTTTTCTTCCAATTTTCTGCATTCTTCCAAGCAATGCTTCCATAACCATATAGTGATACGTCTCCGCTTTGGTTCATTGGCCTTGATTTAACTGAAACAAGCAAGTAAGCCTCTGCTTATGAGCACGCATACAGAATAGAGCATGAGAAGAGAGTAAGAATAGAGAGAGAGAGAGAGAGAGAGAGGTTCTCTATATTAGATCTTATGATATCTAAAATGAAGTAAAAAGAGAAATCCCTCTAAGCTTTTATCACAACAATAAATTTTACTCCTATCTGGATGGACACTGGGATGTTTTCGGCAATCTATAGGCAACTGCTCATCTTCTGGTTGGTTTTTGGCTCGATCGGCTTATCTGTGCTAACTTAGGGTCGACCNAGAGAGAGAGAGAGAGAGAGAGAGGTTCTCTATATTAGATCTTATGATATCTAAAATGAAGTAAAAAGAGAATCCCCTCTAAGGTTTTATCACAACAACAAATTTTACTCCTATATGGATGGGCATACACTGGGATGTTTTTGGCAATCTATAGGCAACTACTCGTCTTCTGGTTGGTTTTTGGCTCGATTGGTTTATCTGTGTTGACTTGGGTCGGCTGACTTAGCTCCATCGGCTTGTCTAAGTTGTCTTAGCTATTTTTCAAAAATGCTCTATGACGAGAAGTTTTTGGTCTTTGTGGGATGGTCAAAGATATATATTTGCGGGATTAACACTTTCGTTGTGTCAACCATCCTGTGGCCTACATCTCCGACTTCCTCTGGGTTGAAGACATATACATCCTCCTCATGAGTTCCCGGATAAGTTGCTTTGTCGGAATCAATTAGTCATTCTCCCATCAACTTTTTTGACTCAGTTAGCTTTTAGATCGGTTCAATGGGCCCCATAATAATATCTTTACAGAGGATCTTTCTTTATCATTTTTTTTTCTGGACCATTAGATCCTTATGAGATTAACAATGACACATTTTTCTTATGTACAATATATAAAATAGTCTACTAACTACTTACATGAGCCAATTTTAGTCCTAGAGCCATGAAAGTGTTAAATCAGTCCTCCTACTCTTTATTATTAGAAGAGTATGGGACTAAATTGAGGCTTTTATTNTCTTTGTGGGATGGTCAAAGATATATATTTGCGGGATTAACACTTTCGTCGTGTCAACCATCCTGTGGCCTATATCGACTTCCTCTGGGTTGAAGACATACGTCCTCTTAATGAGTTCCGGGATAAGTTGCTTTGTCGGAATCAATTAGTCATTCTCCCATCAACTTTTTTGACTTAGTTAGCTTAATTAGATCGGTTCGATGGGCCCCATGATATTATCTTTGCAGAGGATCTTTCTTTATCAAATTTTTTTTTCTGGACCATTAGATCCTTGTGAGATTAACAATGACATCTTTTTCTTATGTACAATATATAAAATAGTCTACTAACTACTTACATGGGCCAATTTTAGTCCTAGAGCCATAAAAGTGTTAAATCCGTCCTATTCTTTATCATTAGAAGAGCCTGGGACTAAATTGGTGCTTTTATAAATTGTGGGACTAAAATGTCCCACAAAATGTCAGGCATCATTTTGAACTCTCTCTCTCTCTCTCTCTCTC
>JXCR01148596.1:37791-101072 GCA_002079205.1 Phalaenopsis hybrid cultivar | reverse complement strand
TGTTGAAATGTCAAATGAATTCCAAATCTGAAAATCTAATTGTCAAATCGAGCGTCTCAAAAAGACGACTCCAACAATCCCAAGATCATTTACTATTGACATCAATAAGGCACTCAAATCTCAACAGAAAGTCGTCCGATCGAGGGAATCTCTTCGGGCTGTTTGATGGAGTGGTCAAGTTCTTTTTTTTTTTTAGAAAAGCCTCTCCCAATCTTTATAATGAAATAGAACTCGACGAACACTTCCCCCTCATAGAGCCACCGACCATCTTCGATCACTGTTCATTGACAGTCATCGATTGCCCCAGATTGTTAAAATGAAACCCATTTCAGAATCATGACGCGTGTTGCAAGATCCCAATTTACATTGTGTAGTAATGAGACATCCGACAAAACACACATACCTTGAAGCTAGTGTAATGACACACTTGAAAACTGTGCAACAATGCACCATACAACGCACTCTGAAGAAACTGTAACAGTGCACCATAAATACAATGTTGCAACGCACTCTGAAAACGACTCAACGATGCATCTTGAAGACGGTGCAAAGACACACCACACGAAGACAGTGCAACAACACTCCATGAAAATAGTGTAACAACAAATACTGAAAATGGTGTAACAACACACCCTGAAGACAGTACAACAATGTACCTTGAAGAAGGTGTAACAACGCACCTCGATCTACAATGTGACTTTCTGTGTAAAAACTGCTTACACTCATTGTTCTCAGAATATGGTGACCTTCTCCAGGTGCTCCTAAAGTTCTCTCTTCGTATCTCACCACTACGACTTACATGATCAATAATGGACATGGTCCGCAACTCAAACTCCAAACATCAGTCTTTATCGGCTATGGAGGTTATTACAACCCTTGTAGCTCCCAACTCCTACCTTTGTAGCATACAATGTTATCACAACTCATGCGGCTCCCAAATTTGACATTTACAGCCTGCCTCTATGGCATACAAATTTTATTACAACTTACGTAACTCTTAACTCCGATCTCTGTGAACCCAGAAATGTTATTGAAGATCCCTGCTACGATCCATATGGCCAACTGATGCTCCTAAAAGAACCATCTACTACCTGCATGACCAACTACCACCATGGCTTTCAAATATCTGATACTATAATCATCATCTACAAAATTCACAATGGATTACTACCTCAATAAAAATCTACTACAGCCCTCGCAGTCTGCTATCACTGCTCATGCAAAGAATTACAACCAGATTATGACTATTATCGATGATTTATTATTGTACATCTATGATGATCAACTTTATAACTTTATCTTCTCTAATAAAGGAGAAGGGTGGACCTATATACTTAAAATCCATAATGGATTATTTAAACTGGGCTGGGTCATGTGGATTTTTTCCATTTAATGATTTTTTATATAAAAATTGAGGTATCTTCTCTTGCTTAATTTTCTTTTACCTAAGTTTGTGTTTGATTTCCGTGCAATCCTAAGACACTAAATAATTAATCCACGACAACGAATCAGCTGATAAAGCATCACATAGAACATAATTCTTGTTATACCACAAAAAAATTTATAAGCAGGCACGAATCTCAATGCATTTTTTATAATATATCTTCGAAATTCAAATTCATGATCATCCAAGCTTCAATTTTATCAAATTTATAATCAAATTGAGCGTCTCGACAAAACGAACCCAAATGACTCTAAAATTGGTTTAATTCAGATTCAATCAAGCTCAGATCAAGCCTTTAAAACACATATGAAGGTTTTGGATTATTAATTGAATGGTGCCATCATTAACACATATCATCGCCGACCACTGGCTATCGTCAACCACAGCTTGCAATTGTTGTAGTCAGACTATGAATGTTGTTGAATTTACAAATACTTATATTTTTTTGCTATTTAAAGACAGGTCTAGTTTTTAGGTTAAGATTGTAATCTCGATCTCTATGTCATGAGAGAATGGTGTAACCTTATACTTAAAAAACATATAGTAGATCGTTTTGACTCAGCTAAACAATGTTTTTTTTTTCTCTTTTTAAGACTTTTTTCAGGTAAAAAACCTTGGTGTCTCATCATGTTACAGTTCTTTTATTTGTGTGTGTTGGAAATTCATGCAATATTAAGACATTAAATTATCACTCTAGCAATACAAATTTTTTTCCTTGCAACAAATCTTATATATTGACATATCTAATATTTAAAATTTCATATCTATATTTTTAAGGCGTGTATTTTATTTTTAAAGGTACTTTTTAGTGATATTTTCGATGTGACATTAAAGATTTGAATGACATGCATGTAAATATAAAAAATTTAATGCTAGATAGGTAACTACATAAGAATTGTGTGTTACTTAACAAAAGCAAAAAAAAAAGAATCATAAAAAAAATAATATGGAACTCTAAAGCATTTAGACAGCCGTGTCTGATTGGCCAAGCCTGTCTTATCGACAAATTAAGAGAAAGAAGTGTGCCACAGTTTGTGAGCCTTTAAGTCTAAAGTGAGAGCATGAAAATATACACCACACAAAGCTTGCTATTTACGAATTGACCGCCTTCTGTCATCCATTTTTCAAATTCTCACTCAAATATCAAAATTCATGATAAAATTCCAACTCATATTTTTCATTTTTTTATCAGATTCTCTATAATTTGATTGTGAAACACGTAAATACTTTGATTTGACTGTTTAAAAAAACACATGAGTGTTTAATTTACAAATATCAATGTTTCAGATGGTTTGCATGTAATTATCACTAAAAATATATTATTTTGAATTAATTTATTTTTAATCATAAGAATTACATTTAAATTTAATTTAACAATTTATTTATGTTAGTTTATCAAATAAAAAAAATAAAGCAAGCCCCCTTTGCTAGGGTTTTTCCTAATCGTCGTTCCTCCCTTTCTTTCTTCTTCCCTAATCCCTAATTTCCCTACTATTTTTGAGTCTTTTTTTCTGGCAGAAGAGATTTGTTCCTTTGTCCCACCCAGCACACCTTAATGCTTCACCCACCATAGCAGACATTAGTAATTTTTCTTTCTTTTATTCCCTATAAAAATACTTCTCTCTCACTCTCAACCATGCAATGCCTCCCTTGAGCTTGCACCCCCTTTTGATGGGCCCCCACCTATTGTTCATGGTAATCAACTCCCAGTGTCATCCTCCTTTCTCTAATATTACAACAACCTAACCCTTTCCCCATCAAATATCTATCCTCTTGATTCTTCCTCCGTCCTCACTCCCTCAACTCACTAGGACTAAGAAAGGAAGGCAAACAAATATTACCCTCTCACATAATCTTTTTTAATGTTTTTTTTTTGCCCCAAAATTAGCAGTTTGTAATGTAAGGGGGTTTCAATATTGATATAAGAATTACTGACAACAGTAAACTGACTAAAGATAAAAAATTTAACCTAATGTGTTTATTAGAAACAAAACTTTCCTCTTCTGCCATAGCCAATCCTCTCTCCATAAAGCATTTTCCTAGCTTTTCAGCTAAGATTTTGGTGCACATTTTTTAGAATTCCCCTAATGGGCATATATGGATCAAGTGAAGACCTGCTTCTGTTGGATTTAATGCTTTGGACGTTCAATAACAATACATTCATGGCATTATCACCTTCTCTGCCTCTGTTAGTTTCTTTATAGCTTTTATCTACACAAATAATAATGTTATTAGAAAGAGAGAACTATGGAATGCTCTCTCATCTCTCAACCTTGGATTGTGGTCGGAGACTTTAATTGTATTTTGAATACAGAAGATAAAGTGGGAGGCATTCCACCCATCCCCAATAAAATGACAGATTTTATTATCTTTTTTTAGATTGGTTTTATTGATTTGTCTAATCACGACCTCTCTTACAGTTGTTTTAATCATAAAACTCGCAATACTAGATAGAGCATTTAAGAATGTCATTTCTCTCCTCTCATCCTCTCTTTAGGAACTGATTTCATTCCTAAATGTAGATTTCAAAAAAAGAATTACTGGAGTCATCTCCTTGAATTTAGGAATGTTGTGAAAAAGGATTGTCTTACACCTGTTATGGGGGATCCCTTATTTGTCATATGTAACAAACTAAAAATGTTAAAAATGTTATAAGGAAAGCACATTCAAATTCATTCAACTATATTTCTAAATCCAATAAAAACATAAAAGCCTTTTTGCTACAAACCCACGTCCAACTAGAAGTAAATCATATTGACCAAGACCCTATATTTGAAGCTCTAAATGTTCAAAATATAAAATGTAAAAGTGCCAATAATTTTATTAAAGTGAATTCATCTAATGACTTTTTTCTTAACACCTAGCAAAAAATTGTGAAAGAATCCATTTATTACTTTTTGAACATCCCATAGGCAAAACTCTCCTCCGGCTAAAAGTGTTCATCTTATGGCTGAATTTTCTGAAATGGATATCAAGAATGCTTGTTTTGGAATACCATCTGAAAAAATTCAAGGTCTCGATGGTTTTTTCTCCAAGTTTTTCAAAAATAGCAACGATCTTGTTCAAAATTATTGTATATAAGCAATTATATCTTTCTTTCGTACCTCTCACTTTTTCATCAGGATAAAACATTTTGCAATAACCTTGATTCATAAAAGTTCCAAGGCTTGAGAAATTAATGATTATAGGTTTATCTATCTATGTAAAACTTTGTACAAGGTTATTTTCAAGCTACTTATTGATAGAATTAAGCCTCTTTTACCTCATATTATTCATCCTGCACAGAAAAGTTTTGTGTATGGTAGAGATATTTTTGAAAATATCATTATAACAAATGAGACATTGTGTGGATTTAACTCCTTTAATTGTACAAATTTGTTTTATACTAAAATTAATCTAAAATGGCTTTTGATAATGTTAAAATTGATTTTCTCTATGAAAGGATAGAAAAGCTGGGGTTTCCTTCTAAACTTGTCAGATGGATTATATCCTGCACCAAAGACATCCCTTTTTCCATTATTCTGAATAACAAGCTTCATGGATTCTTCCCTTCATTTTTTGGTTTATGGTAGGGATGTTCCCTCTCACCATACCTTTTTAGAAATCTAATGGATGCTTTTTCTCGCTTGTTGGAAAAGAAATGGAACTTGTTTGCAAATATTGATATATGTATCAAGAAAATAAACATCTTTTTTAAGCTACAATTTGCTAGTCTTCGGTAAATCTTCTTTTAACAAAATTCTCGAGTTATGCAAAACAATTGCTAAATTTCAAAGTATTACAAATCTCCAAGATAATCTACATAAGTCTTTTATTTGTTTCTCAGAATCAATTCCTGACCCTATTAAGTATCAGATTATCCAATCTTTAGGATTTTTTGAGAAAGCATTCCCTTGAAAATATCTTTGTGTTGTTATAAGCTTCACCAGAATCATAGATCATAATTGCCCATATATTTTGGAGAGGATGAAGGATATCTTAAATGGATAGAAACAAAAACTACTTTCCTTTACATGTAGATTCCAGCTTATTAGAAGCAATATATGGAGATTTCTTGCTTAGTACATTTGATCCATTTCTATCCCTAACGGTTTAAAGAAAAATTTCACATCTCTTACTTACAAATTTCTTCTTTTTAGCAATTCTAGCAGTAATATGCATATCATAGCTTAGAATTCCATTACTAGAATGAAGCGTTATGGAGGACTGGGTCTCCCAAATCTTGACACTTTAAATGTTTTGTGTAAAGACACATTGGAAATTATATAACTCTGCTAATAGTTTTTTCTCAGTAGTATTTTTTCTCACTTTGGTTTTATCTTCCATGTCAAAAGAAACATAATGTTTACTTTCTTGAAGGATTTGATTAATGTTACAAGAAGACTTATAAATAACATGTCTTTGAAAGTAACCCATAATAATAACCTCTCTTTATTTTTTGATCCTTGTTGGAAGTTATTTCTTTTTATGATAAATATGGTGGGGTTATTTTTGAGTGGCTTGACTGCTTTTCTTAATAAGTTTATCTAGGATAAGAGTTGGACTTTTACTCCCACTTGTTCTGCTCATACAAAATATCTTAACACCAGCACTAAGACTTACATATACAATTTTAGGCACCTTTTGATGCTCATGGGGAAAAATAAATATGCTCACAAAATTTGTTATAATTATTTATATGAGGATTTACCCTTTTTACACTAGAGTAATTTACTTTGGTATAAAATGTATTCACTCCCTATGCTTTTTTCTCTTAAAAAGTTCTTATTAAGGGTCGAACCACTATAGATAATTTGAATGCTAATTACCTTGCAATGCAAAACATTTGTGTTTTATGTAAGAAGTGTCCTAAAAGTCACACCACTCATCTTTTTTTAAAATGCTCATTTACTTTTGCATTATGCAAAATGGCCACACCATTGGGTTTTTTTTTCATATTAGATACAACTTTCATCAATTTCTTGCTCAAATTTAGACGGTTACATGTATGGTTACTAAATTCTTCTCTCTTCTTGTTGTTCAAGTAACTGTTCAACATATTTAGATTGAAAGAAAAGTTAAAATATTTAGAAGTGAAATTGCAAATGCTAATATAACCATTATAAACTTCATAAATGCTATTAAA
Organism: Phalaenopsis hybrid cultivar; assembly: GCA_002079205.1. Taxonomy (NCBI): domain Eukaryota; kingdom Viridiplantae; phylum Streptophyta; class Magnoliopsida; order Asparagales; family Orchidaceae; genus Phalaenopsis; species Phalaenopsis hybrid cultivar. The sequence continues at coordinate 94,503 of JXCR01148596.1, read as the reverse complement.
TATAAAAGTAGGAAATCGAAATTCAAATATGATATTTTTTATTACATTTCTTCAGTGTTTTACACATAATCGGGTTGTCTTGTTTCTCTTATGTTATATATGGAGTTCCATGCTGAGAGTCCAATTTATGAGGAGATTTTATCTATATCACTTTCTATAAGGAGTTTTCTACAAGTTCGATTGATTTACCCGTTCAGGTAGTATGGGTGGCATCTCTTGAATGCTTGGGAGGCTTTTATGATATTATGGCTTTTACATCTGATCTTCAAGATTCAATCGGACTGCTCTTTGTTCATGAACGGAATCTTTAAATTTTTTATTAGGTTTGAAGTTTTGAAGGAAATTGATACCTTCTTCTTTTTTTTGGGATTCTTCGAACAAGACTTTTGGTTTTTTTGGGTAGCAAAGATGCATTCCAAAAGGCCTTTCTATGTGGCTCAATCCGATTATTCATTTTTTAACTTGTTTGCTTTTGATGACTTCTGCGGTTAGAACTTCTACTTTTGGATAGATAATTGGCCTCTTCGTTAGACTTTTTGGCCTGATTAACTCATTTTGATACTTGTTTAGCCTGGATGGAGTCGGATCATTGAAGCTACTTTTGTCGATTCTATGACATTTCGTCTAAGCTCTCGTTGGTTCATTAGACAGCCCTTGCTTTGTAATTAACTTAGTTTCCATTTTAATTTCTCAATTGTGATGTTTTTCTTCTATGAATATCTATTTCTTCTCAACTACAGGTCTGTTTACTTAATAAAATAGCTGATGTTTATGTATTCTTATTTTGATTAAAAGATAAGTCTACGTGCGACTCTCAATTTTCCCCAAAAATAAAAAGTAAAAATAACAAATCATTTATATTTATATTTTGAATATTTTTAAAAATAATAACCTTTTAGAAATATATTTAACTTCAAAGTAAAATATAAATAAAAAAAAATAAAATCTTAAAACTTATTTCAAATAGCATCACTTTTCATTTTGATTATTTATTATTTATTAATTTATTTGATATAAGATATTTTTGATGACATATTCATTTTTTTCTTAAAAACATTCCGAATAATTTTTAAATATTTAACTATTTTAAAAAATAAATTAATAAAATTTTCAAAATAGAAAATAAAAATATGAGAAAAAATCACTAAATAAACATATTTTTAAAATAAAAAATAAAAAAATTCCAAACAAACTCTTATATTTGGTATTTAATATTTAATCTAATACCTTGCAATTGATTTGAGTTAAATTCTCAGTGAGTAATCAGAAGCATAAATTAGACCAAAAATAACTCAAAAGCTTGACTCCCTAATTGAAAATTGACTCTCAAAAGAATCACAATTTGACTCTCAAATGAAAAATTTCAACCGGATTTCACCCTTCTCTTACTGCTGGACTCATCTCAAGGCTTCCTTCTCTCTTCGTCATGTTACACCTTGTCTAAATCGTTGAGGATTTTTTCAAATTCATTAACAGTGTAATATTTTGCAAGCAATAAAATTGAGATGTCAATTATATTGATGATATAGTTTTATAGCATGAGTATACCTAATAATAATAATATATCCCAAAAATCAGCCTTCATGAGTCAAAAGCTCGCAGTTAGGAACTCTCATAAACTTAGGCTAGCCCAACTGTCTGAGAGACACGATTTCCGTTAGTTGTGACTCATTAGGGTGTGATGCCAACGTAACTCATCGATGTGCCGACTCTCTTCCATTAGTTGTCGAGCCGACTTCTCGAACTGCCTAGGCGAGCTTGCTCGTCGAACTGGCCTTTCCATTGTGTTTGATGAACTGAGTAATTAGATTCACTAGCCAAACTCACCTCCTCGACAATCCTTATAACTATAAAAATCTAAAAGGCAAGATTGACATCAAGAAATGACATGTCACATTCTCATTTATGTGTCACTTGACACGCGCTGTGGTCTTCTCATCAGGTCAATGTAGACATATTTTTGTATGAGTCCTTGCACCATAACTAAAATGAAATCCTTCGGATCCTCTCTCTCTCTCTCTCTGTTAGATCCTCTCCGCCGTGCTGGAGGGGATCATAAAATATAACGCATAATTCAACCTCGAGAATAAATCCATCCTCTTATTTCATTTCTCCATACACACTTCTCTCTCAAGTTGTGTGAACTCACAAATATTATATACACATCATAAAATGATTCAACAAACAATTCAATATAAATAGCATCATTCAAAAAATATAAGATTTAAATATAATAATTCCACTGGGCTATACAAATCGAAAGTAGCAGGACTAGAAATGTTTCATTGCCTTGTCTCATTCCATACATTTTGATACCGACAACATTTTTTAAAGTTCTGGTTGTCCATTTTTTGTTCTATCTGTAAGACTCTTTAGGTGGAATTAGCTCTTAAGTCCTTTGTTAATTCAAGATTATTTAGCATTAATGTTAAGGCTAACAAGGATTATATTTCTGCATCATTTTTCAATATAGCTCAAAATTAACTTAGAGGTCATTTAGTTTGAACTCAAGCTGAGCCAAATGTATTGTAGGCTATCTTGATCTGAGCCAAACATGTCTCGACACAATTGGGTTAAAAATATGTTCTGATTATATTTGTTTATCCTTCAGCTATTTTGAATTACCATCATTCAAATTTTGTAAATGGGTAATGAAAAATGTGTGATGACATGAATATATTATATATTTAATTATATAAATACATTTTAATTCAATCTCAAGCTTATAACAACTCAAACCATCCTATATTATGATGAACACAACAATGCTATCATTTTTCTTTGTAATATTTTAAAATGTTATTTATCCGAAAATTTGAATCATTATAACAATATAAGGGTTTAACTCATTATTAGATATTCCAATATTTTTTTAATATTAGATTTTGTTTATGCATATTCCTGTTTTCTCATAAATATTGATACGCTGACAACAAATTTTCATCATCGAGCATGAATTTCGAGGCATGACATGAATTTCGAGGCAAATTTGTTAGCAATAAACGTTCAAACTTCAATTAAAAATCATTTAGAATTCCGATGTCAGCAAACTTAAAGTCAAATTGATCGATTCGATGAGGAGAATCTAATGATATAAAAAATTGGTCAAATACGAGTCAAATCAAGCCAAAATTAAGCTATTAAACTACTTTTGGAGGCTTTCAATTTATAAATGGAAGGTCAAATAAATTCCAAATTTGATAGGCTTATATAGTTAAATTAAGTGTCTCGATAATAAGAATCAAATGAACCCAAGATCACTCAGTTCTAATATCATTAAGATAGTTAAATGTTCATAGAATATCGTCTGATTAGGGAATCTCCCCTAGCGTCCTATCATAATGGTTTAGGTTCTTTTCTTATTTGCAACTCAGGCTCTACAAATAGAGCCCTACACCCTCTTGAAAGGGGAGAGGTTGAAGTACAATATTTTGCAACGACAATCTGACGAATGCTCCCTGCTTTTGCAGCCACCGACCATCGATTGTTCGCCATCGCTGACTACCATTAGCTGCCACCAGCTCCTTGTAGCAAAGTCAAATGTGGAGTCACAACTTGCAATATGGAACCTCACGTACGTTGTGAAACGGTAAAGCAGACGGTGGGGCAATACGTCATCCAGCTCGCCATACAGCAACGCCTCCTAAAGATGGCATAACGATGCACCTCTAATACTATGCAACGACACATCCCAATGACGGTGTAATATTTCACCACACATATGTTGCAATGATGCCTCCCACAGACGGTGTAATAATGCACCACAAATATGAAGCAATGACACACACCCCGATGAAAGAGTAACAATACACCACACATACGGTGCAACGACACCTTTCAAAGACGATGTACAACACAACACAAATATGGTGTAATGACATATCCTGATGATGGTGTAATAATACACCTCACATATAGTACAATGATGCATCCTAACGATGGTGTAATAATGCACTTAGAAAATACTGACTTTCCTTGGACTCTTAACACTGCCTCCTTAAAACTCTCAACTTCGACCCCTATAACATATGAACGTCATCACGGCTCACTAATATGACCCAAAAGTACAATTATGACTTATGTGGCTCACAACACGTGCATCTCCCAACTCTGAACGCTTCAACCTACAAACATCATTGCATCTCACCGCTACGACCTACGTGACCAACTATGACCTATGTGGTCTATAGCTTGTGCAGCTCTTAAATCTGGCCTTTACAGCTTGTGGATGTCATCACACATCATCACTACGACATATGTGATTAACTATGACATATGTGTTTCACGACTAGTTCGCCTCTTGACTTTGACCCCTGCAGTCTACGGATGTCATCACAACTCACCACTATTACCTATGTGATCAACTATGATCTATATGGTCCACAGCTCATGCAGGTCCCGACTTCAGTCCATTTGGCCCACAAACATCATCACAGCTCATCGTTAAAATATCTTACTTTTTAAAGTTTATTTAAAATTAAAAATTTATTAAAAAAATATTATTTTTAAAATTTTGCCATGATTCAACTTTCAACCTTATTTAGCCCACCCTTTTTTGATTTAGAATGATTCCACAAATCTATATATTTTTCTTAATATATCCCCAAATCATATATCATACCATAGAAGGTCAAACCTCTATTGCTTGTTATATAGTATTGGTTTTGAGTTAAACTACATAATCTTGTCTTTTTAATTAACTTCTCAAGAGGCCAATTATTGCATGAGTGATCCAGCACAAAAATACTTAATTGTGAAGTGCCAAGATAACATTATTAATTACATCCTAAAAAAAATTCATATTGTAACATAATTCCTTGCTTAAGTAATTCATTATCTTGTCTTTCCCTAATGATTGAGATTTTGGTTTTTTTATGCCCTCCATTTCTCCTAGAAAAGCATAGCTATCACTCTCCATCCTCAAATTCAAATGAGGAATAACTCCATTTAAGTTCAAATAATAGAATTTCTCATTTTGAAGACCCAACTCTACCCACATAATTCCTAACATTATTTTCTAAACAAATGCCCCCCCCATACAATAACTTATTTGCCACCTAAACCTTCACATATTTTATTTTGGTCAAACTATCTAATCTCTATCTTCTAACTTATACATAACATATTAGCAGGAATGCAAATGAATCATGACACGGAGTGCCATTCAAAACTATATTTCAGCTAGAACTTATTTATAAATATCTTCAATATCTTATTCGAGCTCGAGTCAACTTCAATTCGAGCTCAGTTCATGGATTAATCATTTAGCTTATTGACGTGCAACTCGTTTAACAAAAAAATACCTGGCCTTAATAAAGCCTTGATCGAATTTCACTCGAACTTTATCTGAACAGTTTGTTGAGAAAATAATTGAATTGTATCAGGCAATGTTCATTGAGATTAAAAATAAACATTTAAACAATATGGTTCATGAATAAGTTATAATTGACTTGTAATCAACCCTAGTTGCAACTTTTTAATGATATTGTTCATGAATATAAATAAACCAAATAATAAATTGTTCAAACATGTTTGATTAGTTAGTCAATCGAGCTGAGCAATGAGTAGCTCTTCGAACACTTAGGACTGTTTGGGACAATTGCAGCTTATTAAAGAACTATTGCGCGGCAGCTGTGGTAGGAAGCTGATATGCAAAAGTTGGTTGTTTGTTATTTTTATTAGCTTTGAAACAGCTGTGTTGCATCTTTTTCTGAACAAATAACTTTTCTGCCCATGTACTGTAGTATTATTTATAATAAAACTATTCATACTAGGGCATTTCATACTTGAAAGCAAATATCCAGTTTGAATGTTACAAAAAAAAAAACAGTCACCTCACAAAAAAGTAACACAACAATCAAAATTAAAGGAAAGATTATTAAAATAACAATTAATAATATAATAATATAGTTTTTAAATTGTAATTTGTTTATTTCAAGAGATAAGTCATCCTCCAAGATAACTCACCACGCTCGATCACAATCGATTGTGGATTCTTCCATCCCATCTACTTACCTAAAGATGGCACAACTTTATGTCTTATCCTTGGGCACCTATAAAACTCTCTCGTTGCTATGTAGTGTCCCGAAGTAAGCATGGATCATTGTAGTTCACAATAGCAGTACAATGCTGTGGATGTACAGAAATTCCTCAAGCACAACTTTTATGAAGGTTTAAGACAAGAAAGCACAAATCATTGTATGCAACATCAATGAAAAAAATTAGAAGTAATCAATGCAAGTTTGATTAAACTGTGAGGTCTCAGAGAACATAGTATAAACCACCAAATTTGTCACTACAAAAGACAACAGACTTTATAAAAAAAGGTTCTTGGTTGCCTTTAAATTATGTAAAACGGAGCTCATATCTGTCATATAGTCATATCATAAAAAAAATCATCCAGAAGTACCTCGAAAGCCATAACACGGAAAAAGGAAAGGAAATTAGCCGTCTTAATGGGAATTTCATATGTAACAAAAACCAATAGCAACATATGTGTCAGCCAAAAGACGTTAAATGTCTCATCATAGGTCTCCAAAAGCCAAAAATAAAACTTGCAATAAAAGTTAATTTGACGTGTTATATCTGTGGTTGTCTCATCTACCATTTAAGTAGGGAATATTACATACAAAAGAGCGAGAAATAAAATAGAGATTCAAAATTNAGAATTTCTCATTTTGAAGACCCAACTCTACCCACATAATTCCTAACATTATTTTCTAAACAAATGCCCCCCATACAATAACTTATTTGCCACCTAAACCATCACATATTTTATTTTGGTCAAACTATCTAATCTCCATCTTCTAACTTATACATAACATATTAGTAGGAAAGCAAATGAATCATGACACGGAGTGCCATTCAAAATTATATTTGAGCTAGAACTTATTTATAAATATCTTCAATATCTTATTCGGGCTCGAGTCGACTTCAATTCGAGCTCAGTTCATAGATTAGTCATTGAGCTTATTGACGAGCAACTCGTTTGACAAAATAAATACCTGGCCTTAATCAATCCTTGATCGAATTTCACTTGAACTTTATACGAACAATTTGTTGAGAAAATAATTGAATTGTATCAAGCAATGTTCATTGAGATTGAAAATAAACATTTAAACAATATGGTTCATGAATAAGTTATAATTGACATGTAATCAACCCTATTTGCAACTTTTCAATGATATTGTTCATGAACATATATAAACCAAATAATAAATTGTTCAAACATGTTTGATTAGTTAGTTAATCGAGCTGAGCAATGAGTAGCTCTTCGAACGCTTAGGCCTGTTTAAGACAATTGCAGCTTATTAAAGAACTGTTGCGCTACAGCTGTGGTAGGAAGTTGATATGCAGAAGTTGGTTGTTTGTTATTTTTGGTAGTTTTAAAATAGCTGTGTTGCAGCTTTTTCTGAACAAATAACTTTTCTGCTCATGTACTATAGTATTGTTTATAATAGAACTATTCATATTTGAAAGCAAATATCCAGTTTGAATGATACAAAAAAAAAAATAGGCATCTCACAAAACAGTAACACAACAATCAAAATTAAGAAAAGGATTATTAAAATAATAATTAATAATATAATAATATAGTTTTTAAATTGTAATTTGTTTATTTCAAGAGATAAGTCTTCCTCCAAGGGAACTTGCCACGTTCGATCACTATCGACGGTGGATTCCTCCATCCCATCTACTTACCTAAAGATGGCACAGCTTTATGTTCTTATCCTTAGGCAACTATAAAACTCTCGCGTTGCTATGTAGATGTCTCGAAGTAAGCATGGAACATTGTAGTTCACAATATCAGTACAATGCTCTGGAGGTACAGAAAGTCCTCAAAGACAACTTTTATGAAGGTTTAAAACAAGAAAACACAAATCATTGTATGCAACATCAACGAAAAAAATTAGAAGTAATCAATGCAAGTTTGATTAACCTGTGAGGTCTCAGAGAACATTGTATAAACCACCAAATTTGTCACTACAAGAAGACAATAGATCTTATAAAAAAAGGTTCTTAGTTGCCTTTAAATTATGTAAAACAGAGCTCATATATGTCATATAGGCATATCATAAAAAAAAAATCATTCAGAAGTACCTCGAAAGCTATAACACCGAAAAAGGAGATGAACTTAGCCGTCTTAATTGGAATTTCATATTTAACAATAACCAATAGCGACATATGTGCCATCCAAAAGACGTTAAATGTCTCATCATAGGCCTCCAAAACCCAAAAATAAAACTTGCAAAAAAAGTTTATATTACATGTTATATTTGTGGTTGCCTCATCTGCCATTTAAGTAGGGAATAATACATACAAAAGTGTGAGAAATAAAATTGAGATTCAAAATATAGATGATTGGATTAAAAATCGATACAACAAACAATAAAAGTTTTTCACAACACATTGGAAATAAAGTAGCAAAAAAAAATATCAGCCATCCAAGTAGGGAATAATATATACAAAATAGTGAGAAATAAAATTGAGATTCAAAATGTAAATGATTGGATAAAACATTGATACAATAAATAACAAAAGAATTCACAACACGTTACAAATAAAGTAGTCAGAAAAACACAATTGGTCCATTCAACAGCCAATGATGACATATGTAATTCGTTCCCTCAATTCTATCATCTCTCTTGCAGCTTCCTCATCCCAGGTGCAATTTTCAGGTAATTCATCTTCTGCCTATGATAAAAATTATCCCGTGTGATATTCATATGCTTTAGTGAGAATATGTGAATGATCTTTGTCAACCTTGTTGAAGTCAATGTCGTTGTGTGAAGGATGTTGTTGAATATAGTTGTGTTCCAAAGCAGCATTAATTGTGTTCCAAAGAAAAACAACGTTTAATGTGATAAAACCATCCAATATGACTCTCTCTAATTTTGTTCGCCATTGAAGCTACACCAGCCCTATCACGGATATATTCACTTCGTAATTTCTTTCCAAATTTTTTTGTCATGTTTTAATTGATCTCATTTGTTTTTTGATTGCATCTTATCATATTCCCTTCTTGTACTTTCCTTGAACCTTTTTATAATATTTTGTCAGCCCTCCTTGTTAAAATAGGTTGTGTGTTGATTTCCCGATCCCATTTCCTTAAGGTAGAAGTCGCAAAATGTTAGTTTGATTTTTTTATCCGTCTCTTATGTTTTAACCATTGTGTTAATAACAAGAAAAGAATTAAACAACATAAATATTTTCCATAAAAAATAATTACCACAACTCAAAGAAAAATATCATTGTCATAAAAAATGATTACCACACATCACCACCTCCACACCACACCACCACCTCCACACCACACACCAACACATCCACACACTATACAACCATCTCCATAACACACACAACCACCTTCACAACACATACCAACACATCCATCTCCACAGCACACACCACCACCTCCACAACAAAACACACCACACCACACCACCATCTCCATACCACACACCAAAAACATCCACACACCACACTGCCACCTCCATAGCACACACCAACACATCCACACACGACAACATCACTTCCACATACTACGCTTCCACCTCCACACCACACAACACCTACCACTACCTACGCCACACACCATACACCATCACCTACACACCAAACAACAAAATCCATCATTTTGGGAAGCCACCACAAAATCAACACCACCACCAACCAGAGTATTATAGCACAAACATAAAACCCATTTGTATTTAAATTAATTTCCATATGCAATTACTTTCACCACCAAATTTCAAACAATAACCAACATCATAGCACAATCATCCAAATCCATAAATTGGAGAGAGCACAGAGAAGCCAGCCAATCAAACCGAATATAACACATAGAGCCCATTAAATCGTAAAATTAAACATCACAACACAACCACCTAAATCCATCAACTGAATATAACACGGAGAACCCAAATCCATCAACTCAAAATTACAAAAAGACTCAAATCATCATTAGAGTGGAGCACAGAGAATGCAGGAATAATCCCAAAATCCAACATTGCAGCGCAACAACACGAAAACCATCAACCACTTATAGCACAGAGGACCCAAACCACCAACCAAATATAGCACAACGAACCAAAATTTTTATTGCAAAAATCAAAATGCCTGAACAGATAATGGTAGAGAATACCTTGAGGCGAAGAAGAATCAATGATCCAAACTGAGCCGAAGAACAGAGGGGAGAGGGAGACCAGGAGAAAGGCAAGCTCACTGCAATAACCTCCGAAGCCAATGAAACCAAAGCCTAGCCACCAGAGCCACGAATCGAAGAGGATGGATAGAGGTAATGTTAACTTTAGAGCAAAAATCAAGAGAGAGGCGAGAGAGGCTTGAGAGAGTGAAGAGCAGGACAACACGAGCCACGAGATAGGGCTGNGAGGCTTGAGAGGGTGAAGAGCAGGACAACACGAGCCACGAGATAGGGCTGTAAGAATTACCAAGAAACGCGGTCCGCATGGTCGAACCCGTAGCCCGCGTTTCATATTATTTTTTTTTTCCAAATAAGTGGCCTCACCGTAACTACCAAACAACATCTTTGACATTCTTAAACTGCATCGCAACAAAAAAGCCACCCCAAACAAACCCTCAAGTAATTTGCTTCCCCACTTATTAGCCAAGGAACCTCCTCTTCGTTTTACCATACCTTCAATTAATAATAATAATATTATTATTATTATTATTATTATTATTAACCCATTGACTTGAAATAAGAAAAATATAATATATATATATATATTTTTTATCTTATTTTTCTAGATTGGAAGTTTTATTTCTTTTTTTTTTTATACTTTCAAATAAAATTAATATTACTAACATGTGAATTCTTTGATGAAATTCTCAGTTAAAATTAAACTCTTTAGTAAGTGTTATCTTGATTGATTGATTTATTTATTTATATGCTTATATCTATTTAAGCTATGTTCCTTGCCCATTCTTTCCTAAACTCCATTTTAGGGCTGGAGAAATTGCCAAAAAAAAAATTTAATTTAGAAAAGCAGAATTTCTTCTTATCATTGCATTAATTTTGTTTAGATTCTGTTTCTAATGTCAATATAAAGTCTATAAATTCAATGGTAAAATAATAATAAAACTGTTTCTTAAATTTTGCCCTTTAGGAAATGACAAACCAAAAGAGTATTAGCCACATTTTTTTTAGCACTTATTAATAATTCTTGCAAAATAATCATTAAAATAAAGTTATTTATTTATTTATTTATTTTGGAGTTTATGAGTTTCATGCATGGGACTTACTGATAAGGGCGTAAACGAGCCGAACACGAGCTGAGCCCAGACTCATTTATATTTCGAGCTCAAAAAGTGTGTTCGTGTTCGGCTAGCTTGCTTAGCGAGTCGTTCCCGAACAAAGAGTCATTTTGACAACTCTAATCACGTAGCTATAAGATGTTAATGATTGGGGCAGATTTAAGACATCATTTGAACCTAATTTAAAATTTTTTATTCTATTTTCTTCATTAATACATTTAATTGATTATAAATATTCGTAGCCTTGTACTCAATTAATTTTTTTTAAAATACTACTCATCAAAGATATATATGTAATTAATTTTTAGTATTTCGAGCAAAAACGAGTCGAACTCGAACGAATAAATATTTATTTGTGTTGTTCATGCTCGGCTTGTTAACTTAGCGAACGAGCCGAATACGAGTTGTTAGCGAACAACGAGCCATTTTGACAGCCCTACTTACTGAGGATCTGGGAGGAAAGAGAATCCGAATATTTGAATACTGCTACTTGTACAACTTACAAATGGACAAGGATTTAAAAATGATAACTTCAAGTAGCCATGACAGCACGGCGAATTTATTTAATAGGCCAGGGTTTTTACATACAGACCACCTTATTCATATGTATTTACATATCTAGTGCCTGAGCTTTACTTTTTTACATTTATACCATCCATTACTTTCATATCATTTAAAAAGGTGAAATGAGCCTCTCATGTGGGAAAAAAATTGCGTACATAAGACGTACGCAGAGCTGCGTACGTCTGTAACCTGCAAACAGGTTATAGGGATGATTTTAGGAGGTTATAACCGCGTTATACCCTCTGTAACCTCCCTGTAACCTACATGTACCTTCTAGTAAGTTCTGCGCTTTTGTTTTGATATGCAGGTAGGTTACAGGGAGGTTACATGGAGGTTACAGGGGGTATAACGCGGTTATAATCTCTCGAAATCCTTCTTGTAATATGTTTACATGTTACAAAAATACGCAGCTCTGCATACGTCTTATTTATGCAAATTTTTCCTCTCATGCGTAGGTAAAATTGAAGTTTATTTCACTTGAATTGACCTTTGCCCTTGTTTATGCCTATTTGTCCAATCTAACTTGTCATCAAACAAATACCTGCTGATTAATTTTTTGTTTTCTTGGTGGGTCCTAATTTTGAAGGATAATATTACATACATACAAGACAATTGTTATGTATTTACATAAATAACACACTAAAATTTGATATTTGCACTTATAAGTTTTAGCATATTGGTAGCATAAGCCTATGCATGAAAATGTTTATTGGCTTTTAAAAGGATATTGATGGTGATATTTTTTAACTATTGTTAAATATGAATGTTTAGGTGTTAGATTTATAAATATATAAGAATTGTGAGGTATGTATGCAATTACCCCTATAAAATAATGTTGGAAAATTTTGGGAGATAAATTATAGAGGAAAAAATTTGGCTTATTATATGTCATGATGTATTGATTGAACCAAGACATATGAAGGAGACCCAATAGACCCTCCCATGATTTCCTTAAGCCAAGGTAGCACAAGTACATAAAAGAAGAGAAAAAAAATATAAAGCCCACTAAAAGCTTGGGCTATCACTAGGATCTCCTATTTATAAGTTAGATTTACAATCGCAAGCACCACCGAAAAGAGTATGGTATAAGAAGCAATACGTAAGAAAATACAACAAAATACGAGAGGCTTATAACTCCTATATGGACTCAAACAAAGTAATTGACTTCATAGAAAGTTGTTGGGCCTCATTTTTAGCAATGTAGAACACGCAGACAATCTTTCTAGTTCAGCTAATCAGTCTGTCCTGATTGATGAGGAAGTCGTAGGGTCTCCCTTGGCTTGGGTTGTGTAGCTCTCATATTCATGAATGATTTATATATGTTGCCATCCTTTAGTCATAGTAAATTCTCCTCCATATGTTGGAGATGCGAGCTTGTGTTGCTCTTAAGAAGTGGATGCCTCAAACATAGTTGGTCTAGTATTTGTTGAACTTGATTGGTGAGTTCATTTGAAACCTTACTAGTGGGTTCATCATTTTATCACTTTATTGGGCGATTCAACCTTTTTTAGGTATATGAAATTATTAAATGTGAAAAAATTTATTGAGTTAGAGTATAAATGTTTACTGGCTTAGCATTGTACAAATAACTCATACACTAATAAATGAAATAAAAAAAGTGTCACCCTTGATTCTTAATATGAAAAATCTAAAACTCTTTAGTTAAAGAAGACAATCTAATAAGAGTAGGGGTTATTGTTGACATTTGTTAGAAGAGTGAAATGAAACGTTGAAGAATGATTAACGACTTAGCTGCGACGATAACTGATTGACAGTAGGATTCAAATGACCGTGATTTGAGGTTAGTTTTGTTGGTGATAATCCAACAATGACTGTTGAGACTGGTATGACGACTAGATGATGGTAATGGTGATCGAAACAGGTGATCAAAGGACAACACTAGCTAGGAGATGGTGATTCATTGTGCAATAACACAGTCATTAATAATACAATTACACAAATCAATCAACTAATATTTCAATTTCTGAGTCCGAGTTTTGATCCCACGAGAATCTTTATTATTTCGCAAATTAGCTTAATTAATTACCACTATATTAATCCTCTTTTTAACAACATGAAGTAATGACATGAAGATAAACATTACTCATGCTTTGCAAATATAAAGACAGTTCTAATACTATTACTTTGTAGTCTTAATATTCACTTAGCGACAAAAATGATTGTAAAAAAATAGTCTTTAAAAAATACTCGTAAATTTTTCTTTCATCTGCAAGACACTAATAAAATATTTTTTATCGCAACTTTCACAGAAAATTATCGAAAAATGCAAATCTACCTAAAAAGCAATTTTAGATTAGCTATTGATTTATCAACTGATTATTGTCACAAACTTCTTGTAGTTATTTGCAATAGATTACCAACCAGAAATATGCATTGTATTTCTTTTCAAAAATCAAGTTCCTTCATCATTTGGTTGAAGTTGTTTGGGTTCAAATTTTTTTATATTTTGTTTTTTAATATGTTTTAGTTTAAAATCAAGCATATTTGATATGATATAACATATTAGTTGCTTTTTAAAAATACGCAAAATATTTCATATTTAGTTGTTTTTAAAAGCAAATAAAATGATTTTTAAATATTTTGAGTGTTTTTAAAAACAAGTTAATTTATTTTTAAAAATAGAAATGTTAAAACATCAAAAAAAAAAAACACTAAATAAATATATTTTTAAAATAAAAAAAATAAAAAAATGTGATCCAAATTAGTCTTTATTAATCTATTACATAATATATTTCACCTAACAGATTCTCTTCCCCTAAAAGCATTGAATTTAAGATAGAAAAGTGGCCATCATGCAGAGTATTTGAGACATTAAAATTAGGTTTATAATTTAGTAGCTACTAAGGGTCCGTTTGGGGCAGCTTATAGGTGCGGGCAGCATTTTCAAAACGCTGTCGTACCGTTTGGTTCGCGCGTTTCATCAGCTTATCTGAAAATATGTTTGGGTTTTTACACTAAACGCAGGTCGCGGGTCGACCCCTGCGCGGGACGCGTTTTAAGATAAGCAGTTTATCCTGAAACACACAAACTGCCCCAAAGGACCCTAAATCATTAGTAATTTTGGATGGCATTTATAACCTTATCATAAAAGGCTCATTAGTGTTAGTTTCCAAAGAACAAAATCCAATTACTTTTATATTTGACTCTTCTTCGACATCAAATATATGGGCATTAGTCGTATCTATTTCATAAATTTATTGATTACAAGCATATGTTCTATCAGTATAAGGTTTATGCTCATGCAATCCTCATGATGTTATATTGACTCCACCGTAATTTGTATTCTCGATCATTCATATTGAGGATGTCAAATATAGTAATCTTTTGTAAACCACTTTTGATAAAAATGAACATCAACATGATAACATGTATACAAATATTTATTACAACATTTCACAAAGTGATATTCAATCTTTTATGAGGATACATTTTGTTCTTATTAAAATTGAAAAATGATAGAGTTTTTAACACCATCAATGGATGATTATTTGTGTCAAATTTATGATATTTTTATCCTTGATTGGTGCCCATATCTTCAATAAAACTACTAAATAATAATAATCATTTAATACATTCCAACATATTAATCTTAGAATTGCTCCACTTTACTTTGAAAATGAACCTCACATATATAAGAATGACCAAAGGCTATCATATGAGCCCTCACTACCTTCATGTGCCTAATCATTCGAGGACCGTCATCTCTACCGGCAAACTGTTCGGAGGGGGATTCAAACCCATGACCTAAGGGGACTTACAAACTTCAAAGAGACCGCTCTACCCACAGGCCACGGTTGCAACATATATATATATCCCAAATATTATGTAGACTAGTGAGAGCAAGAGATAAGTGAGCTCTTTCTCATGCTTGGATCAAGTCAACTTATGAGTGTAAATATTCTTGTGTATCAAGACCAATATTTTGCATCACAAAAAATGAGTCATATAAATAAACAAAATCCTACCAACCTAGTTCTAAATGTTGTTGATCATCAAGTTCATGCCCTAGCGCTCAATATATTGGATTAGAACAAAATCATGAATCTCAAAGAGCCAGATTAAAGCTATCACCTTGCCCAAGAAAAAAATGAAGTGTTAGTTATGTAAATACATAGGATTTAAGAGGTGCGTATGTAAATGTCCCGAACATTAATTGAAATAAGATCAACTTGGAGTTAGCCAATTAGTGCANCCCAAATATTATGTAGACTAGTGAGAGCAAGAGATAAGTGAGCTCTTTCTCATGCTTGGATCAAGTCAACTTTGTGCATCAAGACCAATATTTTGTATCACAAAAAATGAGAATCATAGAAATAAACAAAATCCTACCAACCTAGTTCGAAATGTTGTTGATCATCCAGTTCATGCCCTAGCGCTCAATATATTGGTTTAGAACAAAATCATGAATCTCAAAGAGCCTGATTAAAGCTATCACCTTGCCCAAGAAAAAAATGAAGTATTAGATATGTAAATACATAGGATTTAAGAGGTGCGTATGTAAATGTCCCAAACATTAATTGAAATAAGATCAACTTGGAGTTAGCCAATTAGTGCACCCATGTTCGACTAATTATAGACACGACGAAGTCGCTATCAGGCGTTTTCGAGGATTGCATCTAATTTTTGTATCGGCCAACAGTAAATTGTATCTCACAGTTCTGAATTAGTGATCAAATTTATTTTAAGATTAAGAAATCGCTTAAAGTTTATATTGTATTCATCAGAAAGAAACAGACGGATCACTCATTTCATTATGGATCATTTAAGTTAGGTCTTCTGCAGCACTTTTTTGTTTACTCGACATTTTGAAATTCAGGACCATACCCACCAAACAGCCCCTGAATGTAACTCAAAAAATGAAAAATATATTCTGTCCGTACGTCCCCACGGGCAAGCACTGACCGTCACATTGCTGCCGATGAGGTGTATGGCAACATGGCGGACGGACGTGTTGTGTCTGGACCGAATATAAATTGTGATATTTGAGCAGCTCAATGTGTGGGAAAACTATCACACACGCACACAAATCCGTGGCTGTAAATATTCCAACTCATATTCATATCATTGCTGCATAAAATTTCAATTGACTCCTCTCCCTCTCCTTCTAAAGAATACCAAATTGCATAAAAAAAAAAGCATGCATAGCACTCTAAATATTACTATTTACAAAATTGACATCCTTTTTAATCCGTTTTTCAAATTCTCACTAAGATATCAAAATGATTGATCATGGCATGCGTAAATAGTTGAAAAAAATTTGCCTAAAGTGCTACTTTTATAAATAGCAAAGTTTCAACTGCTAAGCATGTAATTATCCCAAAAAGTAAACTAAAATGAAAACTGTGCGTAACAGCATGAGCAATGCTACGTCAATATACATCTTATCCATCCTTCTTTTTTAACTACTTCCACATTATGTCACAAAATAAAAGAATAAAATAAAATAAAGCACCTGGAAGTTTATCATATGATTCTTTTTAATCCGAACTTTCGACTCTGTTGGAAGACAAATACCGCTCGCCACCAAAGCACCAGTGAAGTAAATTCACCAAATATTTGACAATGCATGTTGAGAAATTTATGCGATCTGGTTAAGTCGACAGGACTAAGCTGTCCAGATGCGGATAGTGCCATCAACAGAGGATGTTAGCATGCAACAATCCTTCGGGTGATAGTTCACGCTAGTCACCTGACAAGGAAACAAGCAAGAGTTGTTTTATTAGGGGCCTTTAGATACATACCACAAAATTCTTAAGCAATTAGGTGTCTAACAACTAAGCATTCATATCTACTTGCATGTCAATCAAAGCTTTAACTTCACATAAAAATATCACCATCACTATGATTTTAAAAGTGAAATGTCTTTTCATCTATAAAATTATGGCGCTGAGATATTCTAAGTGTAAATATTAAAATTTGGCTCGGCTAATTTAATGAACATAAAAAATATAAATTAATTAGTTACAAATATACATAAATGCAGACAGAAGGGATGAGGCGGAAATGGGACGGGGTCGTGGACGAACGAGACAGACAAATTGACGGGCGGGCGGGACAAGAGGACGGGCCGACTGATGTGATGGGACGTATGGACGTGACGGACGGATGTTATGGGACGGACGGACATTACATACATACATACATACAGACAGATTGAACACACACACACACATAGGGCTGTAAACGAGCCGAGCTTGAGCAAGCTCAGACTTGGCTCGTGTTCGGCTCGTTCGAAATAGCTCGTGTTCGAAATCGGCTCGTGAACAGTGTGTTCGTGTTCAGCTCGATTAAAATATTTGTGTTCGTGTTCAGCTCGAAATTGGCCCGTTAAACTAAAATTGAGAAAAATAGATGTAAAGTGTGAGATTCGAACCTGCATCAAATATATACAAAAGAATGCANTTTTATTTCGAGCTAAAACGAGCCGAACACGAGCGAACAAGGAGTTGTTCGTGTTCGGCTCGTTTATAATTCAAGCTTTAAAAATTTGTTCGTGTTCGGCTCGTTTACTTAACGAAAGAGTCGAACACGAGCTACTTAACGAGCCGAACACGAGCTGTTCGCGAACAACGAGCTTTTTTGACAGCCCTACACACACACACACACACACACACATACATACATATTTATATCTATACATCTATATGTATGTATGTATGTATGTATGCATGTATGTATGTATGTCTGTATGTGTGTGTGTCTGTGTGTGTGTGTGTGTGTGTGTGTGTGTGTGTGTGTGTATGCGTGCGCGCGTGCGTGCGTGCATACATACATCCATACATGTATGTATGTGTGCATGCCTGCATGCATGTCTGTATGGATGTATGGATGGATGTATGTGTGTGTGTGTGTGTGTGTGTGTGTGTGTGGATGTATGTATGTGTGTATGCATACATGCATGCATCCATCCATGTATGTATGTGTGCATGCATGCATGCATGCATGCATGCATGCATGCATGCATATGTTTGTATGTATGGATGTATGTATGNGAAGTATCACTAAATTATTGCATTTTTGTTCAAACTACAAACGAATAGAGTTGAGCCGAATGTATCCTTACATGAGCCCGAGCTCATTCATCAAAAGCTTGTTCGAGCTCGACTCGATCTTGATTCGAGCTTCTATCTCGAGCTTATTTATCAATATCTTGTTTGTGCTCGACTCATATAAGTATTATTGAGCTTATGAATGAGTTACTTATTTAAATAAATAAATGAGCTATAATCAAACCTTACTGTAACAAAATAAATGAGCAGACAAATACCACGAGATGACCGAGCAACTTTCATGCCTAAGAAATATTAGAGTGACCTCAAGTTCCATTCAAATGACGTAGCAAGAATGTCTTTCAGAGACTACAAAGCTGGTAGATCGTCACCTGTGAGCACAAATATCGTCAACATAGATGATAAGAATGACAATTTTGTCACTGGAGGAATGCTGAAAGAAGAAAGTATGATCTGATTGGGCCTGAGTAAAATCATGACCCTTTACCACCTTTTTGAATTTGTCGAACTGGGCCCTTGTGGATTGCTTCAGTTCGTAGAGGGACTTCCGCAACCGGCACACTTGTCCCGCGGAGACAGTAGAGTCAAGCCCCGGAAGGAAGAACATGTACAATCCTCTTTGAGATCCTCATTAGAAAAGTATATTTGACAACCAGTTGGAGCAATGGGTAATCAAAATTCACAGCAAGTGAGAGTAAGACCCTAATGGTATTTAATTTAACAATTGGATGTATCCTCATTAACTCTGTATGTTTGTGAGTAGCCTTTAGCAACTGATCGTGCCTTGTCGCGTTCAAAGTATCAATCGAAGTTAAATTTGGTGATAAAAATCCAGCGACACCCTACTTCTTTCTTTCCTGGAGGAAGATCCATAACATCTCATGTATGATTTTGCTGAAGGGCATTCATTTCATCCATTACAGCAGCTTTCCCAAAAGGGTCAACTAAAGCAGCTTCAACAGTGGATGGGAGGTGATGATCCATCAGGGCAATAGCAACGCTTTGTAGGTCGGTGATACACTGTGGAAAGA
Source organism: Phalaenopsis hybrid cultivar (assembly GCA_002079205.1). NCBI lineage: Eukaryota > Viridiplantae > Streptophyta > Magnoliopsida > Asparagales > Orchidaceae > Phalaenopsis > Phalaenopsis hybrid cultivar. The sequence goes on along the minus strand of JXCR01148596.1, from coordinate 74,600 downwards.
GAAATGTTTTTTCATGGAATAAGGAGAGCTTACCTTACTACATACTTCAACAGGAGAACTCACCTCCTCATTCGGAATAGGGTCAATTTTGGGATATCACTCGAAGAGGATTCCAGGTTCGATAAAGAGGTAGCAAGCTCCAAAGTGGGAACATCACGGAGAATGGGAAGATGTTTTGATTGTTTGGTAGGTGACGGGTCCAGAGAGACAGAAGGCTCCTCGGATGCAGTCGTTGGAGAAATATCCACAGAGGTCGGATAAGGAACAGTATCCAAGAAATCAAGTTCTCCCTCACTTGAGGCAGTATGCAGGGAAGTATGGAACACTTTCAAAGAAGAATACATCGACACTTACATAGAGTTTATTTGTGGTAGGATCAAGACATTGATATCCTTTCTAAGTGGCAGAATATCCGAATACGACATTTTATAGACCTGAGATCAAGCTTACTACGATTAGGGATAGCATTCCAAATAAAAGTCGTGCACCAAAAAATTTTGGGTTCAAGAGTAGTGAAGAACCAATTGGTAGAAAAACATGATATCAAGATGGCTAGTTCTGAAGTTATGAATATTTTTATAAATTCTATTAATGGGATAGGTGGCAGTAAGGACGACATCATTCAAAAACATTTTCGGGACACTAGATTGAAACATAATAGAGCGAGCTACTTCGAGAAAGTGTTGATTTTTTCTCTTCATTACTCTATTTTATTGAGGAGTATTCGTACACGGGGCTATGATGTATGATGCCCTTACTTACCAGGAACTCACCTAAAATAGAGTTAATAAACTCACGACAATTGTCGGTTCAAAGGACTTGGAGTTGATGTTTTGAATTGTGACAAAATGAAGAAGTTAAAGTTTTTAAACGTGACAACAATTTTAGATTTACCTTTTAAGATATAAGCCCACGTCATTCGAGTGTGGTCATCAATTAAGCTAAAAAACCACCGTTTATTAGTGTAACTGGAAGTGCAAGATGATCCCCATAAGTCACTGTGAATAAGGAAAAATTGAGCAGAAGGTGTGTAAAGATGGGACGGATAACGAACGCAATAATTTTTAGCCAGTTGGCAAATCTCATATTTGAAGTTAGTAAAATTTTTATTAGTAAACATCAACGGATACAATTATTTAAATACTAAAAACTAAAATGACAAACAATAATGCAACAACAAAATATGACATTCAGTGCATCGAGAAAAATTACAACTATTAGGAGAAATGTCCTCGTTCTCCGCGTCTCTTGGAAGTAGATCATAAGTACTTTTTTAGCAGTTCCAATCATCCTCCATGAACAACAATCCTGAAAGACACAAACATCAACAGAAAAATTAGCAACACAATCCATATCATGTGTCAGCTTACTAATAGATAACAACACGTGAGCAGAGGGACATGTAACACAGAATTCAGACTTGGACTGGTTGTTAACAAAACTGACTCATTACCAATAATAGAGTTACCGGAGTCATTAGCAATTTTAACTTTATCTTTCCCAGAGCATCGATAATACATTGAGAAAACTTGGAGCATCCAGTTGTGTAACACTAAATCAATTATTCATAAACCAGAAGAAGAAATGAGTGTCATACGAGTGGTACCTTGACGAATGTGGGAGGTTGGCTGGCCTGAAGTGAACTGATTGAATCCGAGTAGCTTGATTAATTGCTACATCTGACTCTTGAGAGAGTAGTGTGATTCCGAAGTGTTCCGAGTGGAAGCTGGTTGTACCGTAGTGGATTCAAATGTCGTAGGGAGACTCTTAGCAGAAAAGGATTTGACTGAAGGTTTGTATGTCAATTTTCCATGAAGTTTCCAACACTTTCTCAAGTATAGTTGGGTATGTGATAGTAATCACAAGTGGACCCGGTGGTTCGAGGAGGGTTTGACGAGTGTTGAATACAATTAGGCCAATACAGAAGATTCGGCTGGAATGGAAATGCCGAGCATAACAATTCTCCGGTTTTTTCACATAAAATTTCTGTGAAAGAAGCACGAGCGGAAGGAAGGGAATCCCGTCCGAGGATACAGTTCCGGACTTCATCAAGATCTTTGTTAAGGTTGGCCAGAAATTGAAACATGTGATCTTTTTCTACAATTTTCTAAAAGAGAGAAAGATCTGTCGGAGATTCTCACGTGTAATCATAGTAGAGATCACATTCCATTCACAAGGCTGTCAAATAATTGTAGTACTACGTCACATCCTCAATCCCTGTTTCGCCTCGCAAGTCCTTTTGAAAACCTCATAAAATCGGTTGGAGTTTTTTACATCTGAGTAGATATCCTGAAATGCAGTCTGCCTGAAGGAAAAAACATATATGAACGACCAATCGTAGTCACCATGGAGTAATCAACCACGACATGACCATGAAATTTTCCATTTCCCATGCTTCATACATCGAGTCAGTTTAAGGAGATTCACGAATCATTCCTGCGAGACACTCGAATTTTCCTCATCCCTTGACGAACAAGGACACGACTTGAGACTATTGGAGAAAATTAGAACCGTTCATTTTATGGGTGGTGATTAGAAACTTCATTTGGTTTTCTGATTCTCCGCTCTATGCAGTGGATATAGGTGTCAAGCCTCCAGTTGGCTCAAGTACACCGTCGGGAGAAGGCTCGGTAGTGGAAGAATCCACCAAGATTCCAACGGAGCCTAATGTGATGTTGGGCTGCCGAGACATTGGAAGATCTTTGAAAAACTACTGAGAGATCTTGGACTTTGAACAACGGAAGGCCCGACAGCTGGAAGAAGCCCTGAAAATACCAGCAAGGAGAATAAGCTAGTTAGAGAAAGCTAAGGTCGGCAGATAGGATCTTCGGCGATTGGAACATGCCAATAGATGTTGAGGGGGTGAAGAAAGCGCGACAGAAACAACCGCGATGTAGGAGGGGTGGCAAATTGGACGCGATAAAGCAACCGCAACAGAAGAGACACGTCAAGGAGCACCGACAAATTGGACACGACAAAGTATTCACAACAGAAGAGTCACGACAAAGGAGGCGTGGCAGGGAGGGTCTGCAGGTGGTCAGCGCTGATTCTGGCGGCAGGGAAAAACACTGGGAACCTGCAGTTGGCCGGCGACAGAAATCATACAGGGAAAGCCCTACAGGTGGTCGACATCTGGGGTAGAGGTTCTAGGTAAAGAACCCGTTTCTAATACCATGTGCACTTTTCAAAATAGAACTTCATTCATTGATAAGGAAAATGGGTATAAATAAATATTACAAGACCTAAATAAAGGGAAAGACATTAATTCAAAAATAGAGCAACTAGAAAATGCATAAATATAGAAATGAAAAACATAGAAAACAAATAAAAACTAATAATAATTGCAGCAGTAGTTAGCCTAATAATTAGGCTATTTCTAATAATAATCATTGCCAGTGTCTATTCTATCTTCATCATCATCCAAAATCTATTATTCATTCACTAGATTTATAGCTCTCAAATATCTTCATCCATTAACTCGCGCTCATCTTTTTCATCTCCAAAATTTACTATTCTAGAATTTGAAGTTCATGTACCAACATTTGGTCCAACAAATTTCTTAACATGCAGCTTTCATCTTAGATTCTCAAACTATTCATACGCTACTTGCATCACCTTATGCAAATTATCATCATGAAAAACTAACTTATTATTCGTGTTTGAAGAATTAGCACCTATCACATCCAAGACGTAATGAAAGTACGAATTGGCTAGCTTATGGTTAACAATTTGTTGGGTGGATATAATCCACTTTGTTTAAAGATATAATTGTACAATTGGTTTGAATAATCTAAAAGGCTATGGGATTTCTTACATGATTGTTATTCATATGTGCTAAGGCTAGAACAAGAAACTCGCTGAATGACTTTCAATTGATCAAGCGGGTCTAGATGAATTCATTGAGTATTATAAGATTCACTTCCTCTGCAAGTACTTGGCAATAGTTGAACTTCCAGCAAAGACAAGGAAAAAGTTCACCTACACTGAGAAGTTGGCCGATTTATTTATTTATTTATTGGGACATTTAAAGACATTGCACACAATTCTTACGCATTTACATATCTCACACCTAAACTTCCATATTTACACACATAGCACTTGAATCTTTAATATCACATCAAAAATAGCACTACTATCACTTTTTAAAAGTCAAATACACCTTTTCATGCATGGTTTTAAACACCAAGTGCAGGGCGAAAGATATGTAAATACTTAGAATTGTGTTCTAGGCATGTAAATTTCCCAAAAAGTAAATGTTGTACTGAAGATTCAATACAATTCTCGAAAAAAAAATTAAAAATATAATTGATGTATTTTCCTATTGTTTTATTCCAAAATTTCATCCAGGCTGAATAGTGAAGAAATTATTTAATTGCCCATCTTGTTTTATTCTATTTATTCACTTCTAACACGATATCAGAGTTTTCTCTAACTAAACAAAAATGGTCAATAACTGCAGGGATCAAGGAAAATAGAGGAGAGATTGACTTTTCCTCCTACTTGCCAAACTGCAACAATCCAGTAATATCCAAGGAGCAATCGACACTTACAAATAACTGTTGAAAACTTAATGGGAAGAATTCTTTTCAATGATCTCACTCAATTCAAATAGTGGTTAGAGGAAAAAATAAAAAAAAGTTACCTATATGGAACCATCATATAACCCAAGCAGGAGATCCTTTCTTCCTAATGTGAAAAACCAACAATGCCGGTAATATCCGGACTTATCATTCAAAGGGAAGATCGCTATACTAGTTGACAAAACTACAAAAATAATTTAGATAAAAGTAAATAGAGTGCATTTTGGCTTGAAAATTTGTGTACAATTACTTAAATTACAAGATTGGGCCAAAGATTTGAAGCAAATAAGCACGAATGTCACTAAATACATGATCACATAAATTTTGATAAAAAATAGACATATTCAAGCCAAATGACTGGTGCGGAGGCTTTTACAAAAAGAAAATATCATTTAAGGAAAAATTACAGCAAATTTTCAGCATTTAATTTCAAATTCAAGCAGGGTTAAACGCACACTAGTAGAAAAACTATGAAAACTGTTGGAATGTGAAGCAAAAATGTAAACTTGAAATTGAAAGTGCAACTGCCATGATCACAAATTTAGTTCCCATGATAAAACAAAGCATATATCATTTTTATCATTTTATTCAAAACAAAAGGGTTGAGAAGAGAAAATATTGGTATAAATTTAATTCATTTTTCAAATTAAGTGACTTATATTTTAACAAAGAGGTCAGCATTATTACCTAAAAAACAAACAATGAATGGTCCGTAGGGATACATAAAGGGAAAGAGTAAAGCCACTACTGATGAAATAGTTGGTAATATGGGCTGTCAAAGCAATTTTATGGTACATTGGATTGACAACCCTGTAATGATTGCAAAGTTTTGTCTTCATGGTGGGAATGTGGTTTGTAAATCAGTAGGCAATAATATGGCCTGTAAACCAAAAATATGTGAGGTGAATAATCATAATAGATTTACATAAATGTGGGGAAAGGAAGTAGATGAAGGATCATAACAAATGATAAAAATAAATTTCTTCTCATTTGAATACAAATGTAGATCTAGGACCCTCAAATTCCAAACCAAATTGAAGTTGTCGCTCTTTTCCATAATTTCCCCTTAAAACTCCTACTCTGACCATTACTTTTGGTTGATTGAGTGTATGTTAAAAGGGCAATCGTCAATATATAGANTAGAAAATATATCAGAAATATTAGTGAAATAAGATTTAACTGTGGATCTTCATGCCTTACAAATGTGGCCCTTGTATTGTTGAAGGAGTTCACCAGTGGTCCTGCCATTACCAATAAGTTATTTGGTTAGAAACTTTAGAGTTGATATAAAGGAATTGCTGTCAGTCATTTATTCTCACCTGTCAAGAAGACGGAGTGTAGAATCCAAGCAATTAGCAAGTATACAGTTAGCATCATTTGACAGGGAGATACAATTAACTGGGTGCTTCAAGTCATCAACAAGTTCCCTAGTCCATGAAATATGAAAGGTTAATGAACTTAAACTCAAAAAATCTGAATTTAGCAGGGAACAAAATAATGAAAATAGAACTAAATATAATGAGAACTCACTGATGTGATTCTATCCAAACCACTCACCTACCAATTCGAATGTCAAATGTGCGAACAGTTCCATCAACACTTCCAGCTATAATTTCAGTTTTTGTCAAGCAAATAGACATGACACTGTCTATAAATGTGTCAATAATCTGAAAATAAATCTTAAGTTATTTAGCATGCGTGAAATACAATTTATTACTATCTATTAATCAGAATGATGGGTGTCTTATCTAATTAGTTGGATTTCTAAATTACAAACCTGAATAGGCTCAGTACTATGAGATCTGCAATCCCATGCCCTCACAGATCGATCATAACCAGCTGATACGACCACAGATCCGTACTCATTGAACTTTACTGCATTCACCTGAAAGAAGCNATGAGATCTGCAATCCCATGCCCTCACAGATCGATCATAACCAGCTGATACGGCCACAGATCCATACTCATTAAACTTTACTGCATTCACCTGAAAGAAGCAAAGTGTATACATAAGGCTAATGTTAACGGCTTGCAATGAAATCAGAAAGGCATTACCTCGAGCATTGAATGATGTTCCATCGAAGGNATGAGATCTGCAATCCCATGCCCTCACAGATCGATCATAACCAGCTGATACGGCCACAGATCCATACTCATTGAACTTTACTGCATTCACCTGAAAGAAGCAAAGTGTATACATGAGGCTAATGTTAACGGCTTGCAATTAAATCAGAAAGGCATTACCTCGAGCATTGAATGATGTTCCATCGACGGTCAAGGACCAAACAATTCCACGGAAAAAGTTGAACAGACAAAAAAAAAACAACTAAGTTCAGTTCTTTGCACGCCTGATAAATTCCCAAAAAAGCTCAGAGGTTTAATAATTAATAAGCATTCACTTAAACCCTAAAAATTCCCAAACTCAAGGGAGTCCTTTGCAGGTCCACGAAGGACATGGAACTTCATTTTAACCTCAGTGAACCGCAGAGCTACCCACCACTTCACTTTGAGGACTCCAGATGTCAAATATTTGTAAAATGGCAAACAATGGTCAAAATATTAAAATATTACAAAATCACCAACCATAAGTCCTTGCGTGCTTAAAAAGGACCACGCCTAATCAAACCAATTCAATGAGTAAATTTTCAAATCTCTTCATCAGTTCCAGATCAAACAAAATCAATTCATAGCGGCTTCCTTCAAATCAAGGTTGTCAAACATTTCTAAAACCCTAGATTTGTAAATTTCAACCATTTGGGCTACTTTAACATCAAATTGTTAAGTCCCAGCTCCCAAAAATCAAAAAGCTCATATCAAGCCCAAAACATCAAGTCACTTAAAACAAGGGTTGCAAGTCTCGCATGAAAATCATCAATTTTTTGGACTTCTCTAAAACTAGGTTATAATTCCAAACCTTCCATCAAGTTAAATTGAGAACAAAATCAATCTAAATCCAAATACAATCAAATTATAGCTTCGAGTTGCCGCACATATAAGGCGGGGTCATAAGACACCAATAGGTCGACCTAAATCAAAGTCATAAATCTNGTAGTAACAAGAGACAATTATCTCAACAGCACTCATCTTAAGGTTGGAGCAACGGGTTGAAATTATGTTTTAAATTGGGTTTGTATGAAAAGAAATTCTTTTGTAACCTTTCATTAAAAAAAAAATTGAAAGATCTTAGTATGATCATTAACAAATGATATAAATCACAAAACACGGTAAATACTTTTCATCAGAGCTGGTTTCCTAATATCACCATGAATAATAATGGCAAAAGATTGTGAGGTTTTATATGAATAATTAGGATAAGTACTTTGAGTGTGTTTAGATAATGAATTTCATGCTCGAATATTATTGGATTTTTATTGATGAATAGAGGGAAATTTTTTTTTTCAGATACATGATATTGAGAAGTTCAAGGCAGAAGTATCACTAAATTATTGCATTTTTGTTCAAACTACAAACGAATAGAGTTGAGCCGAATGTATCCTTACAAGAGCCCGAGTTCATTCATCAAAAGCTTGTTCGAGCTCGACTCGATCCGAGCTTCTATCTCGAGCTCATTTATCAATATCTTGTTTGTGCTCGACTCATATAAGTATTATTGAGCTTATTAATGAGTTACTTATTTAACAAAATAATGAGCTATAATCATGCCTTACTCTAACAAAATAAATGAGACAGACAAATACCTTGAGATGACCGAGCAACTTTCATGCCTAAGAAATATTAGAGTGGCCTCAAGTTCATTTCAAATGACGTAGCAAGAATGTCTTTCAGATACTACAAAGTTGGTAGATCGTCACCTGTGAGCATAAATATCGTCAACATAGATGATAAGAATAACAATTTTGTCACTAGAGGAATGCTGAAAGAAGAAAGTATGATCTGATTCGGCCTGAGCAAAATCATGACCCTTTACCACCTTTTTGAATTTGTCGAACTAGGCCCTCATGGATTGCTTCAGTTCGTAGAGGGACTTCCGCAACCGGCACACTTGTCCCGCGGAGACAGTAGAGTCAAGGCCCGGAAGGAAGAACATGTATAGTCCTCTTTGAGATCCTCACTAGGAAAGTATATTTGACAACCAGTTAGAGCAATGGGTAATCAAAATTCACAGCAAGTGAGAGTAAGACCTTAATGGTATTTAATTTAACAATTGGATGTATCCTCATTAACTCTGTATGTTTGTGAGTAGCCTTTAGCAACTGACCGTGCCTTGTCGCGTTCAAAGTATCCATCGAAGTTAAATTTGGTGATAAAAATCCAGCGACACCCTACTTTTTTCTTTCCTGGAGGAAGATCCACAACATTTCATGTATGATTTCGCTGAAGGGCATTCATTTCATCCATTACAGCAGCTTTCCAGAAAGGGTCAACTAAAGCAGCTTCAGCAGTGGATGGGAGGTGATGATCCATCAGGGCAATAGCAACGCTTTGTAGGTCAGCGATACACTGTGGAAAGAGAAATATTTTTTCATGAAATAAAGAGAGCTTACCTTACTACATACCTCAACAGGAGAAGTCGCCTCCTCATTCGGAATAGGGTCAATTTTGGGATATCACTCGAAGAGGATTCCAGGTTCGATAAAGAGGTAGCAAGCTCCAAAGTGGGAACATGAGTGCACCGAGTATAGACACGGAGAATGGGAGGATGTTTTGATTGTTTGGTAGGTGATGGGTCCAGAGAGACAGAAGGCTCCTCGGATACAGGCGTTGGAGAAATATTCACAGAGGTCGGATAAGGAATAGTATCCAAGAAATCAAGTTCTCCCTCACTTGAGGCAGTATGCAGGGAAGTATGGAACACTTTCAAAGAAGAATACATCGACCCTTACATAGAGTTTATTTGTGGTAGGATCAAGACACTGATATCCTTTCTGAGTGGCAAAATATCCGAATACGACATTTTATAGACCTGAGATCAAGCTTACTAAGATTAGGGATAGCATTCTAAATAAAGGTCGCGTACCAAAAAATTTTGGGTTCAAGAGTAGTGAAGAACCAATTGGTAGAAAAACATAATATCAAGATGGCTAGTTCTGAAGTTATGAATTTTTTTATAAATTCTATTAATGGGATAGGTGGCAGTAAGGACGACATCATTCAAAAACATTTTCGGGACACTAGATTTAAACATAATAGAGCGAGCTACTTCGAGAAAGTGTCGATTTTTTCTCTCCATTGCTCTATTTTATTGAGGAGTATTCGTACACAGGCTATGATGTATGATGCCCTTACTTACCAGGAACTCACCTAAAATAGAGTTAATAAATTCACGGCAATTGTCGGTTCAAAGGACTTGGAGTTGATGTTTTGAATTGTGACAAAATGAAGAAGTTAAAGTTTTTGAACGTGACAACAATTTTAGATTTACCTTTTAAGATATAAGCCCACGTCATTTGAGTGTGGTCATCAATTAAGCTAAGAAACCACCGTTTATTAGTGTAACTGGAAGTGCAAGATGATCCCCATAAGTCACTGTGAATAAGAGAAAATTGAGCAGAAGGTGTGTAAAGATGGGATGGATAAGGAACACAATAATTTTTAGCCAGTTGGCAAATCTCATATTTGAAGTTAGTAAAATTTTTATTAGTAAACATCAACGGATACAATTGTTTAAATACTGAAAACTAAAATGACAAACAATAATGCAACAACAAAATATGACATTCAGTGGATCGAGAAAAATTGCAACTATTAGGAGAAATGTCCTCATTCTCCGTGTCTCTTGAAAGTATATCCTAAGTACTTTTTTAGCAGTTCCAATCATCCTCCATGAACAACGATCCTGAAAGACACAAACATCAACAGAAAAATTGGCAACACAATCCATATCATGTGTCAGCTTACTAACAGATAACAGCACGTGAGCAGAGGGACATGTAACACATAATTCAGACTTGGACTGGTTGTTAACAAAACCGACTCATTACCAGCAATAGAGTTACCGGAGTCATTAGCAATTTTTAACTTTATCTTTCCCAGAGCATCGATAATAAATTGAGAAAACTTGAGAGCATCCAGTTGTGTAGCACTAAATCAGTTATTCATAAACCAGAAGAAGAAATGAGTGTCATACGAGTGGTACCTTGACGAATGTGGGATGTTGACTGGCCTGAAGTGAACTGATTGGATCCGAGTAGCTTGATTAATTGCTACATCTGACTCTTGAGAGAGTAGTGTGATCTGGAGCGTTCCGAGTGGAAGCTGGTTGTACCGTAGTGGATTCAAATGTCGTAGTGAGACTCTTAGCAGAAAAGGATTTGACTGAAGGTTTGTATGTCAGTTTTCCATGAAGTTTCCAACACTTTCTCTAGTATAGTTGGGTATGTGACAGTAATCACAAGTGGACCCGGTGGTTCGAGGAGGGTTTGACGAGTGTTGAATACAATTAGGCCAATATAAAAGATTCGACTGAAATGGAAATGCCGAGGATAACAATTCTCCGGCTTTTTTCACATAAAATTTCTGTGAAAGAAGCACGAGCGGAAGGAAGGGAATCCCGTCCGAGGATACAGTTCCGGACTTCATCAAGATCTTTGTTAAGGTTGGCCAGAAATTGAAACATGTGATCTTTTTCTACAATTTTCTAAAAGAGAGAAAGATATGTCGGAGATTCTCACGTGTAATCATAGTAGAGATCACATTCCATTCACAAGGCCGTCAAATAATTGTAGTACTACGTCACATCCTCGATCCCTGTTTCGCCTCGCAAGTCCTTTTGAAAACCTCATAAAATCGGCTGGAGTTTCTTACATCTGAGTAGATATCCCGAAATGCAGTCTGCCTGAAGAAAAAAACATATATGAACGACCAATCGTAGTCACCATGGAGTAATCAACCACGACATGACCATGAAATTTTCCACTTCCCATGTTTCATACATCGAGTCAGTTTAAGGAGATTCACGAATCATTCTTGTGAGATACTCGAATTTTCCTCATCCCTTGACGAACAAGGACACGACTTGAGACTATTGGAGAAAATTAGAACCGCTCATTTTATGGGTGGTGATTAGAAACTTCATTTGGTTTTCTGATTCTCCGCTCTATGGAGTGGATATAGGTGTCAAGCCTCCAGTTGGCTCAAGTACACTGTCGGGAGAAGGCTCGGTAGTGGAAGAATCCACCAAGATTCCAACGGAGCCTAATGTGATGTTGGGTTGCCGAGACATTGGAAGATCTTTGAAAAACTATTGGGAGATCTTGGACTTTGAACAACGGAAGGTCCGACGGCTAGAAGAAGCCCTGAAAATACCAGCAAGGAGAATAAGCTAGTTAGAGAAAGCTTAGGTCGGCAAATAGGATCTTCGGTGATTGGAACATGCCAATAGATGCTGAGAGGGTGAAGAAAGTGCGGCAGAACAACCGCGATGTAGGAGGGGTGGCAAATTGGACGCGGTAAAGCAACCGCGACAGAAGAGACACGGCAAGGAGTACCAACAAATTGGACACGACAAAGTATTCACAACAGAAGAGTCACGACAAAGGAGGCGTGGCAGGGAGGGTCTGCAGGTGGTCAGCGCTGATTCTGGCGGCAGGGAAAAACACAGGGAACCTGCAGTTGGCCGGCGGCAGAAATCTTACAGGGAAAGCCCTACAGGTGGTCGGCATCTGGGGTAGAGCTTCTAGGTAAAGAACCGTTTCTAATACCATGTGCACTTTTCAGAATAGAACTTCATTCATTGATAGGAAAATGGGTATAAATAAATATTACAAGACCTAAATAAAGGGAAAGACATTAATTCAAAAATAGAGCAGCTAGAAAATGCATAAACATAGAATGAAAAATATAGAAAACATATAAAAACTAATAATAATTGCAGCAGTAGTTAGCCTAATAATTAGGCTATTTCTAATAATAATCATTGTCAGTTTCTATTATATCTTCATCATCATCCAAAATCTATTATTCATTCACTAGATTTATAGTTCTCAAATCTCTTCATCCATTAACTCGCGCTCATCTTTTTCATCTCCAAAATTTACTATTCTAGAATTTGAAGTTCATGTACCAACATTTGGTCCAACAAATTTCTTAACATGCAGCTTTCATCTTAGATTCTCAAACTATTCATACGCTACTTGCATCACCTTATGCAAATTATCATCATGAAAAACTAACTTATTATTCGTGTTTGAAGAATTAGCACCTATCACATCCAAGACGTAATGAAAGTACGAATTGGCTAGCTTATGGTTAACAATTTGTTGGGTGGATATAATCCACTTTGTTTGAAGATATAATTGTACAATTGGTTTGAATAATCTAAAAAGCTATGGGATTTCTTACATGATTGTTATTCATATGTGCTAAGGCTAGAACAAGAAACTCGCTGAACGACTTTCAATTGATCAAGCAGGTCTAGATGAATTCATTTAGTATTATAAGATTCACTTCCTCTGCAAGTACTTGGCAATAGTTGAACTTCCAGCAAAGACAAGGAAAAAGGTCACCTACACTGAGAAGTTGTCCGATTTATTTATTTTTTTTTTTGGGACATTTAAAGACATTGCACACAATTCTTATGCATTTACATATCTCACACCTAAACTTCCATATTTACACACATAGCACTCGAATCTTTGATATCACATCAAAAATAGCACTACTACCACTTTTTAAAAGTCAAATACACCTTTTCATGCATGGTTTTAAACACCAAGTGCAGGGCGAGAGATATGTAAATACATAGAATTGTGTTCTAGGCATGTAAATTTCCCAAAAAGTAAATGTTGTACTGAAGATTCAATACAATTCTCGAAAAAAAATTAAAAATATAATTGATGTATTTTCCTATTGTTTTATTCCAAAATTTCATACAGGCTGAATAGTGAAGAAATTATTTAATTGCCCATCTTGTTTTATTCTATTTATTCACTTCTAACACGATATCAGAGTTTTCTCTAACTAAACAAAAACGGTCAATAACTGCAGGGATCAAGGAAAATAGAGGAGAGATTGACTTTTCCTCCTACTTGCCAAACTGCAACAATCCAGTAATATCCATGGAGCAATCGACACTTACAAATAACTCTTGAAAACTTAATGGGAAGAATTCTTTTCAATGATCTCACTCAATTCAAATAGTGGTTAGAGGAAAAAATAAAAAAAAGTTACCTATATGGAACCATCATATAACCCAAGCAGGAGATCCTTTCTTCCTAATGTGAAAAAACAACAATGCTGGTAATATCCGGACTTATCATTCAAAGGGAACACATTGGATAGCTATACTAGTTGACAAAACTACAAAAATAATTTAGATAAAAGTAAATAGAGTGCATTTTGGCTTGAAAATTTGTGTACAATTACTTAAATTACAAGATTGGGCCAAAGATTTGAAGAAAATAAGANTTCTTTTCAATGATCTCACTCAATTCAAATAGTGGTTAGAGGAAAAAATAAAAAAAAGTTACCTATATGGAAACATCATATAACCCAAGCAGGAGATCCTTTCTTCCTAATGTGAAAAACCAACAATGCTGGTAATATCCGGACTTATCATTCAAAGGGAACACATTGGATCGCTATACTAGTTGACAAAACTACAAAAATAATTTAGATAAAAGTAAATAGAGTGCATTTTGGCCTGAAAATTTGTGTACAATTACTTAAATTACAAGATTGGGCAAAAGATTTGAAGCAAATAAGCACGAATGTCACTAAATACTTGATCACATAAATTTTGATAAAAAATAGACATATTCAAGCCAAATGACTGGTGCGGAGGCTTTTACAAAAAGAAAATATCATTTAAGGAAAAATTACAGCTAATTTTCAGCATTTAATTTCAAATTCAAGCAGGGTTAAACGCACACGAGTAGAAAAACTATGAAAACTGTTGGAATGTGAATCAAAAATGTAAATTTGACAATGAAAGTGCAACTGCCATGATCATAAATTTAGTTCCCATGATAAAACAAAGCATATATCATTTTTATCATTTTATTCAAAACAAAAGGGTTGAGAAGAGAAATTTTGGTATAAATTTAATTTATTTTTCAAATTAAGTGACTTATATTTTAACAAAGAGGTCAGCATTATTACCTAAAAGACAAACTATGAATGGTCCGTAGGGATTCATAAAGGGAAAGAGTAAAGATGAAATAGTTGGTAATATGGGCTGTCAAAGTAACTTTATGGTACATTGGATTGACAACCCTGTAATGATTGCAAAGTTATTGTCTTCATGGTGGGAATGTGCTTTGTAAATCAGTAGGCAATAATATGGCCTGTTAAACCAAAAATATGTGAGGTGAATAATCATAATAGATTTACATACNTACAAGAACCTCAAAAGTAAGCTTGAATAGTCTTTTGGTGAAGATAACCACTGATTTTTAAGCAGTAGGGATAAATCGCATGCACATAACTCGAATCAAAATTCTCTTTTATGAAGTAAATCAAAATTCTCTTTTATGAAGTGAATCAAAATTCTCTTTTATTTTTAAGCAGTAGGGATAAAGTAAGTTTGATCGTGCTACGCTGGACTTTTTAACAATGCTTGTGGCTGCTTTATTTTCACGGTTTAATTTCGCTGGCATATTTATCGGAATCTACAGCACTTCAAGATTTCTTTTAAACCATGACATATCACATACTTCATCAGTTATAGCTCTCTATTCTGCCACAACACTACTTCTTGCATCTAAATATGTTTCTTACTTCTTCATGTAACCAAGTTTCCCCACACATAGGTGCAATATCCAGAAGTTGATCTACTGCTCGTTTAGGGCAGCTTAATGCGAGCGGTGGTGGTTTGAAAAAACCGCAATGGCGTTTGGATTCTACGTTCGCACGAGCGTTTTCTTACCGCTGATACGCGGTATTACAGGAAATAGGCGTACGCTACGAAGGGGACCTCCCTTCGCGTCCTGCGTTCAATTCATGCGTTCGGGTGAAAAAACGTCCTGTGCCCCTCTTCGGTCCCCCTCACCCTCACCTTCTTCCTCACGGACGTTGAGAAATTTGGCAAAAATTCCACTCTCTGCTCTCCCTCGTCCTCGCCCTCCTAACGAAACCCTAGTTTTCCGCCTGGTATGCACCATTGTTTTCGATCCTTCTCTAATTTTGCTAGAACTTGTTCGACACCTGACTTGTGCCTCGTTGCATCTTTGTTTAGATGCACCATTGCTGATTTCGGAGGTTATAACAGTTTTTATGGAATTTTAGATGGGTGCTTTTGCTAAATCTGAATTTTGGAGAGAGTTTTGTTTCAAAGCTTTCGAATCTTCTCTGTTTTTGCTAGATCTGAAATGTGAATATGGTTTTTGTTTCACTTGTGCTTTCGGCCTCATGTTGGACATAATTTTTGTTTCACTTTTTGCTAGATCTGAGATTTGGATGAAAGTTTGGGCATTACATATTTCATTAAAATGGTTCTTATTGAATTTTGGATGGGCGTTGTTAACAAAATTTTGGATGAGTGTTTTTAAGGAATTTCGTTAAAATGGTTTATCCTCAACATTAACAGAGTTTGGGCGTTACATTTTTTCGGCATTGTTTTTTTCTGAATTGTTGGATGGGTGTTTTTATGGAATTTGGGATAGGTGCAGTTTTTGTTTCACTGTTTAGTAGATATTTTGATTCATTAAAATGGTTCTGGCATTAGATAGAAAATGTTGGATACATTTTTTTGTTTCATTAAAATGGGTGTGGAAGAGAAACAATAGATGCAAGTTCATTTGCAATGCAAATACTAATCACTGTTTAGCAAATGATGGGAATATTATTCACTGTTTATGCCATTTACGGGGTTTTCAAGCTTTAGAAGCAATGCAATGCAACTTCATTTGCAATGCCAAAAAATAAAACTGTTTCTGCTTATTCACTGTTTCTGACTTGTGCCTCGATGCAAATACTGTTCACTGTTTAGAGCATCGGATTGATATATTTTTAGGGGTTTTCAAGCTTCCTTTGATGTTGAGGGTCGAGAGGATATACAGTGCATATATTTTAGAGCTACGAGTTGTATTGGTCTTTAGAGCTTCGGTTTGCAACACTCATTATGGTGATGATGATGACTGTCGATATGAGCATCTTAGATAATAGAAATGCATTATGGTAATTCGGCAATTGCTTCGGTGGAATTGAATTCCACGACATATATGAGAAGTTGCATATCAAATATAAGATGTCTATTGTTTAATTGCTACACATGTACTTTAGTTATATTATTCTCCATTGAGAATCATAGCTATGTACTCTTACATAATTGAAAAATAAAACATGTTCGACGTCTTACTGTGGATGTAGGTCTTTGACCGAACCACATAATTCCTTTGTGTTTTTTTTTTTTGTTTTTTATGAGTAAATTTGGACACTATTGTTGGTTCATTTGGAGAATGTTGGTTCATTGTTGGACAAAGTATCTTTCAACTCTTTCATCTCTGGTTGGTTAATTTGGAGAATTTTCTTATGCTTGTTGAGTTACAATATGAATTTCTTTATGTAATATGTAATTCTTCATATAGTTCCACAATGTCTAAGATAAATGAAGGTGGTCCCTCAGCAATGTGGGATAAGAAAGTTACAAATATTTTCTGCAACATCTACATCACTGAGATTGAGATCGGGAATAAACCAACCACCTATTTCAACAAGAAAGGTTGGCTGAATATAGCTAAAAGGTTTAAAGAACTGACTGGAAAAGATTATAACAAGCTGAAGTTTAAAAATAAATGGGATCAACTGAAGAAAGAGTGCAAAATTTGAAAGGAGATGAAACGTGGATCCACGGGGTGGGGTTGTGATCCAATCAAACGGACTATTAATGTTTCAGATGAATGGTGGGCCGAGAAATTAGAGGTAAAGTTCTCATTATTTATGTGTTAATTACATATATTTTCAATTAAAACGATTATCCCCCTAAACCCCCTCCTCATTTTAATGTTATAGGCAATGCCGACAGCGAAAAAATACAAGCAGAGCGGAATTGATCCGGATCTTGAAGATAAACTTAACATAATGTTCAAGGGGGTTGTGGCAACAGGAAAGCATGCATTCAGTACTAATGAGACGGGGTTTGCAGGAATACCCGATGATTTTCCATCGGAACTGGTGGCAGTTGAAGAAGATATACACAGCGTTAACCGGAGGGAGATGGGGGAATCAAGCTCACAGATGAAGAGGCCCAGGCTTGGAAGAAGAAAAAAAGAAAATGTTATTTTTGTGAAAACTTCATTTGATAAACTCATAGATGTTTTTGGAGCACCACCGCCTGCTCCACTCCCTAACAACACTATCTTCAATTGTCTTCGCACTTTCTCAATCATCCCTAAAGTAATAACGGATAAGCACTTTCATGCACTATGTATGAAAAAACTTGAGGATCCAACACGTAGGCACATATTGATGGCGATGAAACCAGAGTTGCGAGTCAAATATTTACGTGTTATTATGGATGATTGAGTTTTTGTGTTTTCAAGAAATGTATTATGTACTCTTCAAAGTTATGAACTCATCTGTTATTTGGAGTTGTGTTTTATTTTAAAATGTACTTTTTACTTGATTCCTGAATGCATAGTAGTACAGCTCTACATTTTTTTTATTCTTACTAGCTGAGTGTTCTCATTATTTATTTCTCGCTCGTTGTATTGATTAATAATTAATGAACTAATCGAGATATTTCTTCCTTTAGAATGGATCCACAGCATGAACGTCGTAAGAAAATGACATGGGTTGCAGCTATTGCCATATTACTGTTGAAGTATTACCGATCAAACAGTGTTCGTATACCCAGAATGACCTCCAGTTTTATTGGGGATAAATGGGTAGGCGAAATGCTTTTTGGACATCCTATTAGGTTCAGTAACATATTTCGAATGACAGTATCAATCTTTATGGATCTCTTGCACGAGTTATCCCTCAATCACGGAGTCCAGGTTCTTCGAGAACGACGAAAAGGGGGGTATTGGCTATAACGCTATATATTATGTCACAGAATGAATCAATTAGAGGTGCTACGGAGAGATTTCAGCATTCATCGGAGACAATAAGTCATTATTTTTCCAAAGGCATACAGAAACTTGTTAACTTAGCCGCTAAAATCATCAGGCCAGAGGATCCATCATTTGCTAATACTCCAGGACAAATCGCAGTCGATCCCCGTTACATGTCTTACTTTAAGGTAACCATTCTTTTATTTAATTTCAAAATAACATATAAATATTTTCTAACCTTGTAAAACAGAACTGCATAGGTACAATTGACAATACTCACGTTGATGTCTGAATACCCAGCCAGGACAAGGTGGCTTACATTGGTCGAAGTGGTTCAACTATTCAAAATGTCATAGCAGTATGTGACTTCAACATGTGTTTCACATATGTTATGGCGGGTTGAGAGGAGAGTGCACATGATAGCCGAATTTTCGTCTGTGCTACGAGGAATAGATCGCACGGTTTTTCTCATTCGCCTTCAGGTATGTTTTGATTTATAAAATTCAAAGTTATATGTATTTATTGCAAATAACAATATCTTCCATAACAGGTAAATACTATTTGGTTGATGTTGGATACCATATAAAGAGGGGTTATCTGAAGTCATATCCAGACGTTATGTATCATAGTCTTTATTTTAAGCGAGCAAGTGANCGCCTAATCAAACCAATTCAATGTGTAAATTTTCAAATCTCTTCATCAGTTCCAGATCAAACAAAATCAATTGACAACGGCTTCCTTCAAATCAGGGTTGTCAAACATCTCTAAAACCCTAGATTTGTAAATTTCAACCATTTGGCCTACTTTAACATCAAATTGTTAAGTCCCAGCTCCCAAAAATCAAAAAGCTCATATCAAGCCCAAAACATAAAGTCACTTAAAACAAGGGTTGTAAGTCTCGCATGAAAATCATCAATTTTTTGAACTTCTCTAAAACTAGGTTATAATTCCAAACCTTCCATCAAGTTAAATTGAGAACAAAATCAACCTAAATCCAAATACAATCAAATTATAGCTTCGAGTTGCCGCACTTATAAGACACCAATAGGTCGACCTAAATCAAAGTCATAAATCCCACCATTGAGCATTCCTCAAATAAGGACAGTAAAACTTCAATATTATGCAACTCATAAAGATCGTAATTCTCGCATCTTAAATCAAGTATCTATTAAACATCAAATATTAATTAAAGTAAAAGTGAAAAACGTTGGACTTATCAAAACAGCCATATACTTCAAGACCTATAAAACCATCAAAACAACAAGATCCACACAAAGCCACAAGCATATCAAATACATGAGCTCCAACAAAATCAGCATAGAATTACAAGCCTAAAAAACACAAAAAAAAAAAATATACCAACACTTCAGCCTCAAGAATCCCTCACACTAGGGTCACATGCCCTAATGTTGGGCCTTCATAAAATAAGGGCAGTAAGTCCTACCTATCCTGCCCAAGAAAAAAATCAAAAGCTTCTAATCAACAAACCTATCTTGACAAATTTGAATAAAAAAATTAAGGCAAATGATTTTAAGCCAACAAGTGCAAATCAATAAAATGTGTGGCAAGCTATGCCACCCTACAAAAAAGAACATAAGTCTGGCTTGTGGGCCACCTTCATGTTAAGGTCAGACGTCTTATTCATAGACATTCTTGGCATTTAAACCTCAATCTTGTGGTTGATTCAACATAGGGCTCACCAAAGCATAAACCTTTAAAAGATAAATACAATCTCAAGGCAAGCTAGCAAAAAGCCACCAAACCAACAAGCTCAAATTTCTTGGAACATTTCTATTAAGTCCAAACAAATAAGCCCTTGCATGTACACTGATCCATCATCAAGGCAAGACAAAGCCATGAGCCTTAGAAAACTAGAAGCTTAAACAAAATGTTAAATTCTTTGAGTTTTTTTTTTTTTTCTAAAGAGCATAAATCGGCACTCATTTTATTAACACAAAGAAAAATAACAAAACCGGGAAAGAGGTCCTAACTCACACACCCTACAAAACACCAATAAAAAAGGGCCTCTTTCCAAAAAAGAAAAATAAAATACACCCACCAGCTAAAAATACAAAACACCAAAGAAAAGACAAAAGAAAAAAACAAACCAAAAAATAATTAAGAAACATATAAAAAAGCAAATTGAACAAAAACAGCAGGAATAGTTTTGGAAATCACAGCATAATTCAAATTAGATCCAAGCTTAGATGCCCAATGAGTCACCAAGTTCCCTTCTCTCTTAGTATGATTCCATATAATATGTAAGTTCTTGGACAAATCTTTAATTCTTTTCATCTGCAGATTAACACTCCAATGATGCTCATCCTAAAATCTGCAATACTTCCATAAAATTAAAGAGTCAGTTTCAAAAACAATAAATTTCCATCCAATTTTCTTAGCCACCTGAAGACCAAAAACCATCTTAAAGTTAAACTCACAACAAACACAGATTCATTCCTTACCAAATATTAGCGATGCAAGCCCCAAGTACACAAGATCTTGAATTCATCAAGCTGTTATACCAATACATAGCTCTCACTGACTTTTTAAATGCTTAGATCAAATTTGTATCAAACATATATATATAAATTTTGGAGACGAAAATTTTATTATTCCTCTTTAATTTCATAGAAAACAATTACAAGTTAAATAGAGAGAGATGACTCCCACATTAGAAAAACAATAATATCAATTATAACTCCCCATCATAAAGGAAGAAAACAATGATTATGACATACCAATAATCTTAATTCTAAAAANCAAGCTGTTATACCAATACATAGCTCTCACCGATTTTTTAAATGCTTAGATCAAATTTGTATCGAACATATAGATATAAATTTTGGAGAAGAAAATTTTATTATTCCTCTTTAATTTCATAGAAAATAATTACAAGTTAAATATAGGGAGATGACTTTCATATTAGAAAAACAATAATATCAGTTATAACTCCCCATAATAAAGGAAGAAAATAATGATTATGACATACCAATAATCTTAATTCTAAAATTAGAAAAAACTAATATAGAAGATACTAAAAATAAAATCTTCCTAAAAATCTAATAGCTTCCCTTTAAGTTGGAGCATAGATATCTATCACGTCCAACTTGCTTACAAGAACCTCAAAAGTAAGCTTGAATAGTCTTTTGGTGAAGATAACCACTGATTTTTAAGCAGTAGGGATGAATCGCATGCACATAACTCGAATCAAAATTCTCTTTTATGAAGTGTATCAAAATTCTCTTTTATTTTTAAGCAGTAGGGATAAAGTAAGCTTGATCGTGCTACACTGGACTTTTTAACAATGCTTGTGGTTGCTTTATTGTCACGGTTTAATTTCACTGCCATATTTATCGGAATCTACAACACTTCAAGAATTCTTTTAAACCATGACATATCACATACTTCATCAGTTATAGCTCTCTATTCTGCCACAACACTACTTCTTGCATCTAAATATGTTTCTTACTTCATGTAATCAAGTTTCCCCACACATAGGTGCAATATCCAGAAGTTGATCTACTGCCTGTTTGGGGCAGCTTAATGGGAGCGGTGGCGGTTTGAAAACGCCGCAATGGCGTTTGGATTCTGCGTTCGCACAAGCGTTTTCTTACCGCTGATACACGGTATTAGAGGAAATAGGCGTACGTTACGAAGCAGACCTCCCTTCGCGTCCTGCGTTAGGGCGAAAAAGACGCCCCGTGCCCCTCTTTGGTCCCCCTCGCCCTCGCCTTCTTCCTCGCGGCCGTTGAGAAATTTGGCAAAAATTCCACTCTCTGCTCTCTCTTGTCGTCGCCCTCCTAACGAAACCCTAGTTTTCCGCCTGGTATGCACCATCGTTTTCGATCCTTATCTGATTTTGCTAGATCTTGTTCGACCCTTGACTTGTGCCTCGTTGCATCTTTGTTTGGATGCATCATTGCTGGTTTCGGAGGTTATAGCAGTTTTTATGGAATTTTGGATAGGTGCTTTTGCTAAATCTGAATTTTGGAAAGAGTTTTATTTCAAAGATTTCGAGCCTTCTCTGTTTTTGCTAGATCTGAAATGTGAATGTGGTTTTTGTTTCACTTGTGCTTTGGCCTCATGTTGGACGCAACTTTTGTTTCACTTTTTGCTAGATCTAAGATTTGGATGAAAGTTTGGGCATTACATATTTCCTTAAAATGGTTCTTATTAAATTTTGGATGGGTGCTGTTAACGAAATTTTGGATGGGTGTTTTTAAGGAATTTCATTAAAATGGTTTATCCTCAACATTAAAAGAGTTTGGGCATTACATTTTTTCGGCATTGCATTTTTTTGAATTGTTGGATGGGTGTTTTTATGAAATTTGGGATATGTGTAGTTTTTGTTTCACTGTTTAGTAGATATTTTGATTCATTAAAATGGTTCTGGCATTAGATAGAAAATGTTGTATACATTTTTTTGTTTCATTAAAATGGGTGTGGAGAAGAAACAATAGCTGCAAGTTCATTTGCAATGCAAATACTATTCATTGTTTAGCAAATGATGGGAATATTATTCACTGTTTATGCCATTTACACCATTTACAGGGTTTTCAAACTTGAGAAGCAATGCAATGCAACTTCATTTGCAATGCCAAAAAATAAAACTGTTTCTGCTTATTCACTGTTTCTGACTTGTGCCTCGATGCAAATACTATTCACTGTTTAGAGCATCAGATTGGTATATTTTTACGGAGTTTTCAAGCTTCCTTTGATGCTGAGGGTAGAGAGGATATACACTGCATATATTTTAGAGCTATGAGTTGTATTGCAGCACTCATTATGGTGATGATGATGACTGTCGATATGAGCATCTTAGATAATAGAAATGCATTATGGTAATTCGACAATTGCTTCGGTGGAATTGGATTCCACGACATGTATAAGAAGTTGCATATCAAATATAAGATGTTTATTGTTTAATTGCTACACATGTACTTTAGTTATATTCTTCTCCATTGAGAATCATAGCTATGTACTTTTACATAATTGGAAAATAAAACATATTTGATGTCTTACTGTGGATGTAGGTCTTTGACCGAACCACATAATTCTTTTGTGTTTTTTTTTTATGAGCAAATTTGGACACAGTTGTTGGTTCATTTAGAGAATGTCGGTTCATTGTTGGACACAATATCTTTCAACTCTTTCATCTCTAGTTGGTTAATTTGGAGAACTTTCTTATGCTTGTTGAGTTACAATATAAATTTCTTTATGCAATATGTAATTCTTCATATAGTTCCACAATGTCTAAGACAAATGAAGGTGGTCCCTCAGCGATGTGGGATAAGAAAGTTACAAATATTTTCTGCAACATCTGCATCACTGAGATTGAGATCGGGAATAAGCCAACCACCTATTTCAACAAGGAAGGTTGGCTGAATATAGCTAAAAGGTTTAAAGAACTGACTGGAAGAGATTATAACAAGCTGAAGTTTAAAAATAAATGGGATCAACTGAGGAAAGAGTGAAAAATTTGAAAGGAGCTGAAACGTGGATCCACGGGGTTGGGTTGGGATCCAATCAAACGGACTATTGATGTTTCAAATGAATGGTGGGCCGAGAAATTAGAGGTAAAGTTCTCATTATTTGTGTGTTAATTACATATATTTTCAATTAAAAACGATTATCCCCCTAAATCCCCTCCTCATTTTAATGTTATAGGCAATGCCGACAACGAAAAAATACAAGCAGAGCAGAATTGATCCGGATCTTGAGGATAAAGTTGACATAATGTTCAAGGGGGTTGTGGCAACAGGAAAGCATGCATTCAGTACTAGTGAGACGGGGTTTGCAGGAATACTCGATGATTTTCCATCGGAACCAGTGGCAGTTGAAGAAGAAATACACAACGTTAACCAGAGGGAGATGAGGGAATCAAGCTCACAGATGAAGAGGCCCAGGCTTGGAAAAAGAAAAAAAGAAAATGATACTTTTGTGAAAACTTCATTTGACAGACTCATAGATGCTTTTGGAGCACCACCGCCTGCTCCACTCCCTGACAACACTATCTTCGATTGTCTTCGCACTTTGTCAATCATCCCTGAAGTAGTAGCGGATAAACACTTTCGTGCAATATGTATGAAAAAACTTGAGGATCCAATACGTAGGCACATATTTATGGCGATGAAACCAGAGTTGCGAGTAAAATATTTACGTGTTATTGTGGATGATTGAGTTTTTGTGCTCTCAAGAAATGTATTATGTACTCTTCAAAGTTATGAACTCATCTGTTATTTAGAGTTGTGTTTTATTTTAAATGTACTTTTTACTTGATTCCTGAATGCATATTAGTACAGCTCTACATTTTTTTTATTCTTACTAGCTGATTGTTCTCATTATTTATTTCTCGCTCGCTGTATTGATTAATAATTAATGAACTAACCGAGATATTTCTTCCTTTAGAATGAATCCACAATATGAATGTCGTAAGAGAATGACATGGGCTGCAACTATTGTCATATTATTGTTGGAGTATTACCGATCAAACAGTGTTCGAATACCCTGAATGACCTCCAGCTTTATTGGGGATAAATGGGTAGGCGAAATACTTTCTGGATATCCTATTAGATTCAGTAACATAATTCGAATGACAGTACCGATCTTTATAGATCTCTTGCACGAGTTATCCCTCAATCACGGAGTTCAGGTTCTTCGAGAACGACGATAAGGGAGGTATTGGCTATAACGCTATATATTATGTCACAGAATGAATCAATTAGAGGTGCTACGGAGAGATTTCAGCATTCATCGGAGACAATAAGCCGTTATTTTTCCAAAGGCATACAGACACTTGTTAACTTAACCGCTAAAATCATCAGGCTAGAGGATCCATCATTTGCTAATACTCCAAGACAAATCGCAGTCGATCCCCATTACCTGTCTTACTTTAAAGTAATCATTCTTTTATTTACTTTCATAATAAAATATAAATATTTTTTAACTTTGTAAAACAGAACTGCATAAGTGCAATTGACGGTACTCACGTTAATGTCCGAATACCAAGTCAGGACAAGGTGGCTTACATTGGTCGAAGTGGTTCAACTACTCAAAATGTCATGGCGGTATGTTACTTCAACATGTGTTTCACATATGTTATGGCGGGCTGGAAAGGGAGTGCACATGATAGTCGAATTTTTTTCTATGCTACGAGTAATAGATTGCAGGGTTTTCCTCATCCGCCTTCAGATATGTTTTGATTTATAAAATTCAAAGTTATAGGTATTTATTGCAAATAACAATATCTTCCATAACACGTAAATAGTATTTGGTTGATGCTAGATACCCTATAAAGAGGGGCTATCTGAAGCCATATCCAGACACTAGGTATCATAGTCCTGATTTTAAGCGAGCAAGTGGAACTATTCGTGATAGGAAAGAAATGCTTAACAAACATCACTCCTCTTTACGTGGGGTAATTGAAAGAACGTTTGGGGTTTGGAAGAAGAAATGAGTCATCCTACGTGATATGCCGTCATATCAATTTCAGAAACAGGTGCATATTGTGGTGGAAACAATGACACTTCATAACTTCATCCGACGACATCATTCACATTTAGATACGGACTTTAGTATGACTGATAACAAAGAGCTGATTATGTATGAAGAACCACCAAAAGTCATGATCGGGCCTTCAATTCCTGAGGATGAGAATAAATTTAATGAATTTGAAGTTCATGAAGCGGAGGGTGTGGCTGAGATGACTGCTCTGAGGGACTTTATAACAGATGTTATATATGACAGCTAATCTAGCAAATCTTTCTTTTCTTCGTCTATATGTTAATCAAATTTGTATGTGTATTTTGTTTTTTTTGGATAAGTTCTTACATTCATTTTTTTTATTTTTTTCACAATTATACAAATATGATTTCTAGGATATCAGTTACAGACCGAGTTATTTTGCTTTATTGTGGACTACTGGCTTTATTGCTCACGTCGCGTCAGTCTCACAGCTTTGGGAGACAGTTCTACAGTTGTGTCAAGGGTGTTTCAGCTCGTTGTGGAGTCTTCCGGTGAGCTGACAGTCCCACATATAACACTATCAGCAATCACGGGAATCTGATGTTTTCCTAGGTTGATAGTGCAGCTGAGGATAGGCGTAGCCAGAGTTTGAAATTAAATATTTTAATATTTCTCATTGTAGTTGTACTTGTCTTTATTTTTTTTTTTATTTGGAGTGTATTTGGGGCAGCTGTAGCTTATTGAATAATCTGCTACTAAGCTAATTAAAAATAATCTGATGATAAGCTAGGTACGATGGCTATTACAAATTTTTATTTTTTTGAAAAGGTCAGACCTTTGCCAAAAAGATCTCACCGCACCTAGATAGGTGCGGTGTGAAAAAACTGTTTTCTGCGTTTTGAAAATGCATAGCTGCCAAAACGCAGTTTACCCAAACAGGTCAGGTGTGTTTTCAAAATGCCACCGCATGAAAAATAAGCTGCCCCAAACGGCCCCTTATTTTGGTACTCACCAGAGTGTGAGAATTGTATGTCATCTTTTGGAACTGATCTGTAATGATAGTATGTTTTTACATTATATAATTTTGTACTACTAATAAGCTATTCTGAATAAGCTGCCCCAAACAGTTTTACCAGACGGGCAGGAATGTCATTTATACAACCATAACTACCAATAAGCTATTCTGAATAAACTACCCCAAACAGCAAACCAGATTATTTTAATAATCTGCAGATTATCAGAATAATTTGTTTATCAGTAGATTATAAATAATCAACAGCTGCCCCAAACAGACCCCTAATTTCAATAATCAAACCTACCTAATCTACATCAGTGAATATCATTAAAAGTAAGTCTTTACCTGGTATATTTTTATATGTATGAGAATTATGTTGACTGCTTCACGGTGTTTTTCATAAGATGAATGCATAAATTGACTTATCAAACTCACATCAAAGGCAATATTTGGTCGTGTATGTGATAAGTATATCAACTTCTCCACCAATTTTCTTATCTAATTGTATTTACTGGATCACCTTTCTTCCCATCTTATAGTTTCTAATTGGGATCAATAGGAATATCTACAGGCCTACGCTCACTCATCACAGTTTCCTTAAGAAGATCAAGAACATACTTTCATTAGAAGAACAACTTCTTTCTTCAATCGAGCAATCTTCATGCCAAGGAAATACCTAAAAAATCCCAAATCATTTGCTTAAAAAATAGACGATACAAAATTCTTCAAACGATTCATGTCATATGCATCATTTCTTGTGAATATCATCCACATACACAATCAATATGACTATTTTCCCATCATTTCAATATCTGAAAAACATTGTAAGCCCTTGAGCATAACCTTGACATTTAACAAAAAATGAAAAATTTTCAAACCTTCTCTCAGTGGCTGCTCCAACCCGCATAAGAGTTTTTCAATTGACAAACTTTTGTGTCAAACTTCTCAATAAATTACGAAGGTGCATCTATATACACTCTTTCCCCAACTCACCATTGAGGAAGGCATTTTTTATATCTAATTGCTCTGGAGGTCAATCTAGGTTAAATGCATGTAATAGAAGAATCATTACGGAGTTGAGTTTTACAACTAAGACGACTGTCTATAAATAATCAATGTCATAGATCTGAGTGAATCCCTTGACAACCAGTCAAGTCTTATATCATTCTAGAAAATCATCAAAATTATATCTGATAGTAAACACTCATTTGTAATAGACAGTTGTCTTTCCACTCGGTAGATCAATACATTCCCATGTGTTATTTTTTAAAGAGCCTTCGTCTCTTCGATTTAGAACTTTCAGAGCATTCTGCACAGTACTAGGAATCTACATACACAACAACAGTGAGGTAAAAACACAAAAATGGGTGAGGTATTCATAGACACATAATGGGACAATGGATGTTGTGTGCAAGACTTTTCACCAATGGGAAGACTAAACTCATTAGACACATGATTCAAACTAGGGTCAGATTTAAGATTAGAAGTCTCAAAACTCGAAGATGAAGTGGCTTAAACATGAGGTAAATAATTAGTGAGGGCATTACCTAGTGGGTTCACAGATTCTTGGCAATATAAATAATTTGTACACTTTTTTTAGTTGTCCTTTACCGTAAATAGACAAGATTAAATGGAACCAATGCCGTAGATTTTTTTTTCGAGTTTCTTTATTATGAACATCATAGGAAAATATTGTAGTAATTTTAATATCTAAAAAACTAAATGCACATTCTCCTGAGATAATTTTGCTAGAGTTTTCAGATTTAATAATCAAAGTTGGAGATATATTAGTTTGAGAGTCCTCGGTTTGGAAAAAATCCTGAAACTCAGCGGACAAATCTTTATTTTATTCTCTCCCTTGAAGATGAGATGAAAAAAAGAGTTAAAGTTCAAAAAAGGTGACATCAATGAGAACAAACACTTTTTTAGCATTGGGATCAAAGCATTTTGGATTCCTTTTGGCTAGGAGCATAACCAACAAACACATTTTTTTTGGCTCGAGGTTCAAGTTTTCTTGATGGTAAATGTGAACGAAAGCAGTGCACCCAAATATCTTTAGAGGTAGAGAAGATGAGAGCAAATTCTTTAAAAAAAAAGTTTTTGAAAAACATAAAAAAATGTTTCAAAATTTAAAACTTGATTGGGTGTTCAGTTTATGAAAAATTTAGCATAAGAATGGCATCGCTCCAAAGATATTTAGACTTATGATTGGTAAATAGTCATGCCCGAGCTACCCCCTATAGGTGCTTGTTTATTTTTTCAGCTGTCATTTTATTGTAGAATGTTGACACAAGAGCTTAGATAAATTATTCTTTATTAAAGAAAAAATTAACCCAAAATATTTTGAAATACTCTCGGTCATTACTACTTCGTAATATTTAAATAGTTTCTTGAAAAAGGGTGTGTATCCTGGTGTAAGATTTTTTTATACTCATTTCTACTTCAGATTTTTCTTTCATTAAACAAACCCAACTTAACGTAGTGTGATCATTAATGAAAGTTACAAGCCTTTTCCTAAAAAGTTAATTTTTTACAAGGATACAAGGTATTGCTATAGATTATAGTAAATGGTGTAGTTGACTTCAATATCCGTGGAGAAAAAGATGCACGATGATGTATATTTTTCTTTCATTAAACAAACTCAACTTAACCTAGTGTTATCATCAATGAAAGTCATAAACTATCTTTTCCTAAAAAGCAAGATTTTTTATAAGGATACAAGATATTGCTATAGATTAGAGTAAATGGTGTAGTTGACTTGTATATTTGTGGAGAAAAAGATGCACGATGATCTTTAGCAAACTGAAACACTTCATATTGAAATAAAAGACATTTTATTTATAAAATAATTTGAGAAACAAGTATCTGACCTAATCTATAATGTCATAACATACTTTCATTTTTCTTAGAAATAAAAATAGAATTTAAACCAATACTTTAACATTGTATATTTGAGTCGGGTTCATTGTTAAAATATTGAGTTCATATTTTTCCTTGGCACCATCAATCATCCTCCTCGTGGTTAATTTTTGAAACTCACAACAAGAAAAAAAAATTGGCATGACATTGATGATCAACAATAAGTTTATTAATGGACAACAAATTACATGATAGATTAGGATAATGGAGAACATCGTGAGGGAAAGAAACAAGAAGTGTTTTACAACTCATATTCAAGCAATTATCGAGAGGGATCTATTAACAATTTTGACTTTTTTATTACTTACACAAGGTCTATAAGAGGAAAATACTTTAAAACAACCAGTCACGTGATCAGTTGTGCCATAATCAATTATCCAAGAGAGAAAAATTAGGAATAACACCTAACAAAATAGTTGCTAAAGAGTTACCCTTATGTACTAAGGAGCAAGTGGGACCAAGAATAATTTTGGAGATTGAAATAGTTTGTGCAAGTGCTCTAATTGTTCATTGGGGGAAGTAATTACATTCGAGTTAGCAAGCGGCTCCTAAGTTTCTTTAGTAGTGGCTTGATAAACTTGACCTTCACGCTTGGATTTTGATTTATAATTTGCAGGTTTACCATGGAGCTTCTAACACGTCTCCTTCGTGCATCATGATTTTTTGCAATGCTTGCATCATAGTTACGTCTTTGTTTGTTGGTATCAACCCCCTTTAACATAAGGGTTGAATTTTGATGTTTGGTGTTACAAAAAGATTTGGTGTTGCATAATATAATGTTTTGTTTCTTGACTCTTCCTGCCTACCTTCGGAAAAAAATGTCTCAAATAGAGGGTAGGGGTTTTCTACTGAGGATGCAACCTCAGTCCTCGTCGAAATTACGATTAAGGGCAACTAAGAACATGTAGAGTCAATCGTTTTCCTCTCTCTTCTTGTGGCAAGCATAATCATTTAAATTCTTCCAAATATCATCATAACATTGATCAAGTTCCTGCATAATACCACTAGCTTGTAATACATAAAAAATCACGATAATTTTGTTTTGATTTCCGAGTTGAGTTTTCAACTCAAAAAAATAGGAAGAATTCTCCAAGTCTAAAAAGAGATTTAGAATGGCCTCCCAGATATCTTGAGTTGTGGGAATGAAAAGAAGTGACTTTTCTATGATGAGTCAAGTCATAACCAAGAAATTTTCGGACTGCCAATTTTTTGAATTTGGATCGCCAGCAGTAAACTTTGAAGTTTCTCTAATTAGAGACCTAATTTTGCCTCTCTTGTGGTTATGGATTGACCCCACTCGAGTAGTTGTGTATATTAATTTTAATAAATTTGAGAAAAAGTGCTAGATTTTGTGAGTAGTAATCAACAGAAACAGATATGAGAGAGGTTGTAGGGTGAGGTGAAGTGGTTTCAAAATTAGTGGAGCCAATAAATATGGCTAAATTTCTTTGAACTTCGGTCATCATCATTGACTTATACGATATCATGAGAGAACGTGCCGTGAGTTCGAACGACTATGAAGAAGAAATAGCAGCTACTAAGAAGAAACATCTAGAAGTGGCTTTGACTACTAAGTTTGATCAAAGGAGAAAATAGAAGCTGCAACTACCAAGTACGAACCAACGACTTTGAAGGAGAGACCACAGCTTTGAAGGAACTGCACGAACAGCCGCATCGATTGTGAGTTCTGTCACGATAGAAAAACCAAACGATGCTTCCAAGGAAGGAGAAGGCGCAAGCGCCTTCAAAGGATAAAGCGGCATCTACAAAGGAAACGCGGCAAGGTGCAACAAGGCACAAGCGCCTTAGAAGGAAGAGATGCAAGAACAACTGCTTTGCACTCCACCTATCGACGCAAGTTCAGTCTTTCTCACGGGGCACGTCCGGTAGTCGTTTAGAGGCTCTGATACCATATAAGTTTAGAGAAAAAAATAATATTATTCCTCTTTCTTCAATTTCATAAAATATAATTACAAGTTAAATAGAGAGTGATGGCTCTCACATTAAGAAAATAATAATATCAAACATAACTCGCCATAATAAAAGAAAAAAATAAGAATTATGATATACCAATAAACCTAATTTTAAAAATAAAACATATTATTAATATAAGATACTAAAAATAAAATTTTCCTAAAATCGAACAATCTACAAACTTCAAATATCATGTCATCTCTAGCAAATACAAAAACGCAAAACTGTTCTTACGCCCATATTACACCGAAACCCCACAAGTCACACAAAAGCATCTAAATTTTGGGCCTCCCCTTAAGATGAAAGCACCACCTTTTCTATATTTAAAATATTATGCATCATGTGAATCAAATAACTACCAGAGAAGACAAATCAAACAAAATATATGTACTCGGAACTTTCCTTTAGTCAACTTAATTCAAGCCTAGAACACAAGCTAACTTAAAAATATTAACCTAAGGCATCTCTTAAATACTTCATAATACTATTTACTATATAAATGCTAACCTCAATAGTAGACCTGCAGGACCACCCCAAATCAAATGTTTGATGTGGGTATGCATTTTCTAAGAATGATAGATAACATTCTAAATTATTCCCACATGTATGATTTAGAATTCTCTTCTTTCTAAAGTGAATCCATTGTTTGGTCTTTAATGCTAAATCAAAAACAAAGTATCTAAGCCAATCTCAATATAGATTAGTCAAATCCAAGATGATGATCACAAATAGTCGCATAAACACCTTTAACCGCTAATAGCAATACTAGTCTTCTTGAATTGGTTTGATTTGGTATCAGAACATCAAAACACATCAAGATAAGAGTAAATAGCTAGAGTGCAACCAACACCCCAGTCCACTCGAGCTATATGATATGAGTCAAATATGGTTGGTAATTAGACTCCCTAAATGATATAACATCGAAATTCTCTATTGTCGGTGGATAAGAAGCACAACATTTACTTCAGACGTACGAACCTAAAAATCTTAAATGGGTTGACTACACATTACATAAATATATCACAAATATAAAATCAAATTAAACCATCAACATTTCATAGTGCATATGATGTTCATATTCAAGAGTGTTATTGAGTCGTAATTGAGATATAATCAACGTCGTAAGCTTATACCACTGGGAAATATAGATCATCAAAACCTTATATAACCCTTGGATAGTCCATATTCATTTTAAGTAAAATTTCTATAAAAAAGAAATAGACTAGCATTAAAAATTCTATATTGTTGAGTATTTGGCCCTTATCCAAAAAAATCTAAAGGAAAGGATCACCCTTCAAGCTCATTAGAGTTTTCAAAGTGCTTAATATCTAATTGGATCTAGTTTGGTTAGTTTATCAAATGTTTTACATAGCCATTATTTTGATGTTTTCTTCTCTTGTGTCATATAAGTCGTGGATGTTTAACATAATCATGGCTTATGAGTGCTTTGGTAATATAGCTTTATATGGTAGAAATCATTGTCCGAAACTAATTTGAACTTCTTCACTATTGCATCTATCAAATATGAAAATTTGAAATTAAACAAAATACTCTCACATGCCTTAAGAATATGTTTTCCATAAATCAGAGCTTTCTAAATTAATCATCACTAGCCCTAAAACAAAGATATTTTAATAGCATCAAAAGTTTTACTCCAATATTTGAATCAATCGTGTAAAACTATTGTGGGAGTGGTAGTGGCCCACAAATTAATCTTTCTCAAACATGATAAAAGACACCAAAAAAAAGTATGTGAGCCACAAAAGGTATCAATCAATTGATCTCAATCAAGCCTTTAACACTCATACAATTGGTAAGAGATAATAAATCAAAAGAGATTCAAGGCATTGCTTGGTACGCCAATGTTAAAATCCAATTTCCAATTTAAAATTTTAAGCCTGGGGGAGAGGAGGGACACCCAATTAATACTTACATACCATAATATACACACATTTAATATGATACTAAATTCAATACTCTTACATCGCATTCTCCACCATATGTGAAAACTCTACAAATTTCCCACCGCTCCCTTTTAAGTAATATCTTTTTTTTTAAATCTTGAGTTCTATGCAGGTCTACATTGGATTATGGAGGTCTATATTGGAGTCTAAAGGACTTCGTTTGAAGTAGAACTAAAACTGAATACATGGAATGTAATTTTAGTAGTAATAGCTCTAGTGACAGAAGTGCAATAACGAATGTAATTTTAGTAGTAATAGCTCTAGTGACAGAAGTGTAACTTTGGGTGATCAAATTATTTAAAGGTGTGAACGATTTAGATATCTCGGGTCTGTTGTTCAAAGCGATAGTGATATAGATGAAGATGTTAATAGTAGAATTCAAGTTGGATGGTTGAAGTGGAGGAATGCTTCGGGCCTTTTGTGTGATAGAAATGTACCGCTTGGACTGAAAGGAAAATATTATAAGACGGTGGAGAGACTTGCAATGCTTTATGATGTTGAATGTTGGCCTTTAAAAGAGAAGCATAATACTAAGTTAAGTGTAGCCGAGATGAGAATGATTAGGTGGATGAGTGGCTTTACACTTAGAGACAAAATGCGAATATATCTGTGATAGTGTTGGTGTATCTCCTGTGACGGACAAAATTAGAGAAATTCGTCTTAGATGGTTTGGTCACATTAAGTGTCAATCATCTAATGATCCGATTAGGAGAGTAGATGTTTTAAATTCGACTTATGTTAAAAAAGGCAGAGGTAAACCTAGGAAGACTTGGGCTTATTGTATAAAAATTGATCTTAATTTATTATAACTAAATGAAATTATGACACTAAACAGGACGCAATGGAGAAAAAGGATTCATCTAGCCGACCCCACGTAGTAGGCTTAAGGATTTGTTGNTAGTTTATACATATATTTTTCACCTTCCTTAGTATCTAATCTATTATAAAGATCATTAAAAACAGTATTTTTAACATCACCGATTGTTCTTTTAGACTCCCTGCGGGCCGTTTGATATTTTTTTNTTTGCAGGTTTACCATGAAGCTTCTAACACGTCTCCTTCGTGCATCATGATTTTTTGCAATGCTTGCATCATGGTTACGTCTTTGTTTGTTGGTATCAACCCCCTTTAACATAAGAGTTGAATTCTGATGTTTGGCGTTACAAAAAGATTTGGTGTTGCATAATATAATGTTTTGTTTCTTGACTCTTCATGTCTTCCTTCGGAAAAAAATGTCTCCAATAGAGGGTAGGGGGTTTTCTACCGAGGATGCAACCTCAATCCTCGTCGAAATTACGATTAAGGGCAACTAAGAACATGTAGAGTCAGTTGTTTTCCTCTCTCTTCTTGTGGCGAGCATAATCATTTAAATTCTTCCAAATATCATCATAACATTGATCAAGTTCCAGTCATAAAACCACCAGCTCGTAATACATAAAAAATCATGATAATTTTGTTTTGATTTCCGAGATGAGTTTTCAACTCAAAAAAATAGGAAGAATTCTCCAAGTCTAAAAAGAGATTTAGAACGACCTGCCGGATATCTTGAGTTGTGGGAATGAAAAGATGTGACTTTTCTATGACGAGTCAAGTCATAACCAAGAAATTTTCGGACTGCCAATTTTTTTTAATTTGGATCGCCAGCAGTAAACTTTGAAGTTTCTCTAATTAGAGACCCAATTTTGCCTCTCTTGTGGATCATCAATTTTATGGATTGACCCCACTTTTGTAGTTGTGCCTATTAATTTTAATAAATTTGAGAAAAAGTGCTAGATTTTGTGAGTAGTAATCAACAAAAACAGATATGAGAGAGGTTGTAGGGTGAGGTGAAGTGGTTTCAAAATTAGTGGAGCCAATAAATATGGATAAATTTCTTTGAACTCCGGTCATCATCATTGACTTATACGATATCATGAGAGAACGTGTCGTGAGCTCGAACAACTATGAAGAAGAAATAGCAGCTACTAAAAAGAAACAGCTAGAAGTGGCTTTGACTACTGAGTTTGATCAAAGGAGAAAATAGAAGCCTCAACTACCAAGTACGAACCAACGACTTTGAAGGAGAGACCACAGCTTTGAAGGAACCGCACGACCAGCCGCATCGTTAGTGAGTTATGTCACGATAGAAAAACCAGACGATGCTTCCAAGGAAGGAGAAGGCGCAAACGCCTTCGAAGGATAAGGCGGCATCTACAAAGGAAACGCGGCAAGGTGCAACAAGGCACAAGCGCCTTAGAAGGAAGAGATGCAAGAACAACTGCTTTGCACTCCACCTATCGACGCAAGTTCAGTCTTTCACTCGGGGCACGTCTGGTAGTCGTTTAGAGGCTCAGATACCATATAAGTTTAGGGAAAAAAATAATATTATTCCTCTTTCTTCAATTTCATAAAATATAATTACAAGTTAAATAGAGAGTGATGGCTCTCACATTAAGAAAATAATAATATCAAACATAACTCGCCATAATAAAAGAAAAAAATAAAAATTATGATATACCAATAAACTTAATTTTAAAAATAAAACATATTATTAATATAAGATACTAAAAATAAAACNGAGAGTGATGGCTCTCACATTAAGAAAATAATAATATCAAACATAACTCGCCATAATAAAAGAAAAAAATAAGAATTATGATATACCAATAAACCTAATTTTAAAAATAAAACATATTATTAATATAAGATACTAAAAATAAAATTTTCCTAAAATCGAACAATCTACAAACTTCAAATATCATGTCATCTCTAGCAAATACAAAAACGCAAAACTGTTCTTACGCCCATATTACACCGAAACCCCACAAGTCACACAAAAGCATCTAAATTTTGGGCCTCCCCTTAAGATGAAAGCACCACCTTTTCTATATTTAAAATATTATGCATCATGTGAATCAAATAACTACCAGAGAAGACAAATCAAACAAAATATATGTACTCG